>VFFE01008899.1:1716796-1742400 GCA_008921705.1 Burhinus oedicnemus | reverse complement strand
GTGCACGGGGGTGCGTGCAACGGGATACCGGGGGTGCGGGGGAGTGGGTGCAACGGGGTACCGGGGGTGCATGCGGGGGGTGCTGGGGTTTGTGCCGGTGCAAGCGGGAGAGCGCAGTGGGGGCGTGCGGTGGTGCGAGGAGAGGGGCAAGTGTGCAAGGGGTGTCGGGGTGTGCAGGGCCCCCGGGGAGCAGAGTTGTACCGGGCTGGGGGGGGTGGGAGTGTGCAAGAGGCGCTGGGGGGTGAGCGAGGCGCAGGGTGCTGCGGTGTGGACTGTCCCCGAGCTGTCACCCCCGAGGTCTCCGATGGAAGCCGGAGCTGTGCACCCACCCTGGACCCGTCCCTGCAGCCCCTCGGGTGCCGTCCCGGCTCCCGGTGAGCTTTACGCAACCCGCGGTGCAAAGGTGTGTGCCGGGCCTTGCCCGTCTCCCGCTGCGGCAAGCAAAGTCCTCGTGCTGCTCCCCGGGGCGGGAGATGCCGCCGGTGCCCTCCGTGTTGGATTCCCTGTTGGAATCCCAGCCTGGGAGGGAAAACAGGGGCGACCTGTCCATCCGCACACCAGCTTGGCCGTGAGCGGTGTGAACCTGACCTTACGTGTCACCCCAGCCCGGTGGCAGTGGTGGCTTTGTCAGGGTCGGGGCTTACGAAGGGGGTCGCGTGGCGCAGGTACGGCAGCGGTGGTTGGGTTCGGATGCGGATGAGCCGCTCGGGACTAACGAGCCCGCTCTCGCTGCTGTCGAGTCCACACGAGGGAAGACTTCGTGGCGTCACCGATGTGGTAGGAAGCATCGTGAAGGGTATTTCCTCCCTCTGCCCTGCCAGCGTGCCGCTCAGGCGGCTTGAAAAAGAGGAAAATAAGGTTGGGAAAAGCCAAACGCCCTCGATATTGTATTGCTGCGTGGTCCGGTGGGGAAAGGCTGCAAGCAGATGCTCTAATTTCTCCTCTTTTCAATGCAGGGCTGCCTGAAAGAGTAGAAGGAGGAGAGGAGAGGAAATGCCTTCGCTTTGAGGCACTGGAGGTCTTGCCAGTGTGCCGCGATAAGCGCTCAGAGGACATATTCTCTGCTTTTTTTTTTTCCTGTGTTTTCCCTCCGGGTTTGTGCCTGCTGGACCTGGCTCGGAGGTTTGGGCTGCTCTGCATGGGGGGGGTCCCCCCCCCGAGGCGCGGGGTCCGTGCCAACCCCGAGCCCTTCCGCACCGGCTCCTTTCACAAATAAGCCTGGTGTTTTCTGCCAAGTCACGGTCGGAGCAGCGTGTCGTCACTCCGGAGTTTATGGCGTTGATTTAAGAGGGCATTTCCTCTGCGGGGGAAAAGGGACAGGGAGAAAATGAAAGTGGTGCCCGGTTTCCCGGAGCGGGAGGTGCTTTGTAGGAATGTAAAAGTGCTGATTTCACTGGGCAGTGAATTCCCTGGTTGCTTCAGGGCTGGCAGCGCCTGTGCCGGGAGAGTGCTGGGGCAATGCCTTACGCTGGGAATAATCCCGCTCAGCGAACTGCCTTGAAGTGCTCGGAAGGAGATAAAATACTCCGGCTCTTGGCCGGCTGCGGGGAAACTCCGCTGGAACATGGCCAAGGTCACCCCATGTGTCAGGGGCAGAGCGAAATCCCGAGCTGCCGGCTTTGGGTGCTGCTCCCGCCGCTGGTTTGTGTCTGTTCTGTCTGTCGGCTACTGGAAAAGGTGAGAACTGACCCCAAAAGGGCTTTTTTTTTTTTATAATGGGAGTAACCAAACCCTAATTAAGCGTGTAAGAGCAGCTGTCTTTTGCTTTACCATGGGAAACGTGCCGTTCTCCTCCTACAGAAGAGCAGCAAAGCTCCTTCCTTGCTCTGACGTCCTGGATAATAATTACTGGGCTGGGTGGTGGCTGAGCAGAGCCCGGGGAGGAGGGCAGGGGGTTGTGGATGCTGCCGGCCGAAAGAGGCGTTCCAGGTACCTGGCTAGATGGTGCTGTAGAGGAAATGTTTTGGTTCCAGCGAGTCATTTCCTCTCAAAGAGAAACTGAAAATGTTTTAATTTGGGGAATTGTTTGCTTCAGACACTTGCACAATTCCTGAGCTTGACGAGATCAAGGTAGGGCAGGCTGCGACGGCGGTGGCCTGGTGAGAGGTGAGTCAAAGCAAGCGGTTAAAATAGTGCCCCGTGGACCTCTGAGGTTCATAGGTACGCCTGTGTGACGCAGCAGAGAAAATGCCCGGAGGTGCTGGTGATGGGAGGAGGGAGGGTGTACGTCCCTGGGGCGCGTGCCCCTCCGCAGCCTCCGAAGGCACCCGGCTGCCGTTCCCCCCCTGTCGCTTGCTGGGTGCGTGTGTTGCAGCAGCGTTGCTGTTCCTTTCGGGGCAATACGCGTCACAGGTTGTGTTTTACCAACTTCAGCTGGAGCCTTGCGATTATTGAAACTTGCTTGGGTGTCTTTTCCATCCTGTCGTTCGCTTTCTAATGGGAAAGATTCCCGCCCCCCCCCTCCCCTTGCAGCTTCAGCCTTTACGCGTTGGCCTCCGTCTTACGCCGCAGTTGTGCTAAAACACTGGCTTGAACTGCCGGTTTTTAGATGTGTGCCGGTGGTGGTTCTCCTAGTGCTTAGGCTTGTTTTGTTCTGTAGCTGCTGAAACCACAGCTGTCCTGGCAAGCCTGGTCAGTCTGCAAATTAATTTGAGAGATCAGCGCGTCAAGGACTTCTTGTGGTGGCAGCAGAAGGGAGTTTCTGGAGGACCCCTTGGAGCCTCCTCCCTCTTCTTGCTTAAGCCATTTGGTGGCTTTTCGGCGGGGCTGCTGGAGCTGGTTTCCCAGGGCAGGTAGAGTAGCTGCCTTGAGGTTGTGAAGAACAGCCCTTGTCCTCACCTGGGAACTAACTGCTGATGTGAGACGGCTCAAGGAGAAGCTGGAGATGTGCTGGGCTTGAACCTTCCCTTCCTCGCGGCGCAGCTGCACTAATGACAAAAAGTCCTTGCTCCAGCCCTAACCATGTCGCAGGCCTTCTCCATGAAAACCCAAACCGCACCTAACCAAGCTGGTGCGGCAAGACGTCTGTAAGTTGACTTTGCTGTAGCCGTGCATGGTTCCTAACGGCTACGGGAGGTACCGTGCTGTGATGGGAACTCCTGGGGTGAAGGGTAGGAGAAAGGTCTTGCCTACGTCTGCGATGCGAGAGGAGGGAGTGGAGAGGACAAGTATGATGGGGCTTGTTGGGAGGGATGGAGTGAGTGTTTTGTTGGCTCCAGCTGGGACAATCAACTGTGGGTGACCTGCCTCGTGGAAGTAGACTTTGAAGCTTCCCTACTTGTAACTAAGGTCTTGGAAGCACACAGGAATGAGGGTGGTAGGGCAGATGAGCTCCTGTGAGCTGTTGTACTGTGGTTTATTTAGGCTTTGGGGTTAGGGACGCTTGCCTTGGCTTGGGTTTGGCAGTGGGAGATTCAGCATCCACCCATCTCGACGCAGGTCCAGGGCAGGAGTTACTCCTGTTTCAGCTGATAGTGTCGGGGTGCTGGAAAGTCACGGCTAACCTGTTTGACTGACCCTGTGCTCCCCCCCATGGGCCTTTTCGGACACCGGTGGGTGCCACACCAAGTGTGTGGCTTGGCTGGGGAGCTGCTCTAGCTGAAAAACAGCCCAGGAAAAAAAAATAAAATATATATATAGGGAGTTCAGAGCTTGAGCATGGCACGGGTCATGCAACAGCAAAGCCTTCTCCGGCCAGCAGGATCTGACCCAGTCACTGCAGAAATGTGGTGTATTTCCTGGTAAAAGCATATTGTGTTCTCCGTGTCTTTTGTTAGCTGCGGGGAGACCAGGGTGGTTGTCTGTCACACGGACGTGCAGTCTGAACTTTGAGAAATCATGCCGTGTTCAGAATAAAACAAAGGCAAATTACATCTGAGCTTGTTTGTACAGTGGCACGTCAAACCGGTGACCCTTTGCGAGAACATGCAAAACTAGCGACCTGACTCTCTTTAGTAACACAGTTAAAGATAGAAAAGGACCCTGGACTATTCCTGTGCTTCTGGCAGCAGAAGGAAGGGGCAGCGGGAAGGCTGCAACCAGCATCCGCAAAGACCGTGGTGGCCCACCCACAGCAGGTAACCTGATGAACCTGAAGCTGCAACTTTTGGTGTTGCTGCTTGTGCCCAGGCTGAAACCCGGACTACTGGGACACTTGTGGTTGTCGGTGCGCTCTTGCCTTATGCAACGAGGATTAATCTAAGTAGGTGGAGAAATATTTCTTGGCTGGTTAACAGGGGGGTGAGGCTCCTGGAGGAGCTCGCTGGCTTCAGATAGGTGGCAGGAGCCGGGGGGGAGGTGAGGACTGCATAGCTCATAGCAAGTCATCCTTGTTCGCGCCGTGATAAACTTATCCTGGATGAAACGGAGCTGAACCTGTTTTCAGCGCTCTGCCTCTTGCGTTGCGCCAGCCGCAGAGGAGATCCTGGGTTGGGTTACTCCTCGGGCCGTTCGTCCTGTTTGTGTCCGCAGCTTTGATGAAAGGTGCGAGCCCGTGGACCCGGCTGGGCTGGCGGTGATGCGGAGGGCAGTGGGTTAGGTGGGTGCAGCGTACGCTTACCGCCCGCGCTGGGGTATGGCGTGAGCTTTTGAACCCCTCTGGAATGGCTCGGGCGATAAATATTACAATAAAAAATGGTATTTATCCACTCTCCTGTGAAAGCAGCCGGAGTGGAGATACTCGGGGTTAGTTCCTGACAACGCAGCACCACGCGCTTTGCTCCTGCACATGCCAGGCCGGCGGTTTATTGCTCTACAGGAGCACTTATCCCTAATTACCTTTCTGACGAGATGACACTGCCGCGCGCTTAAATTACACCGGCTGCTTCGAAGGCATCCCAGCAATAGAGCGGGGTGAGATCGAGATCTCCTGGGGTCAGTTCTGGAGTCTGAAGCAATGCCTTCAAGTTACAACTAGCAGACTGGGAGGGAAAAAAAACCCAAAACAACCCAAACCCTAAACAAAACCCCAAACCCCAGCTGGATGCGACCAGCTCGGCAGCGGTGGGTCATGCTGAGTCACGCTGACGGCGGAGCGGCTGCCGGGAGTTTGTCCGGGCTGTTGTGAGATCCAGCTCCTCCTGACGAGCATCCGCGGGACGGGAAGGCGCAGAGACTTGCGGAGGGGTTGCAAGACCCTTACGCCCGCTCGGTGAGGGCGGAGAGCCGGGTGGAAAACCTGCTTTTGAATTCCAAGATGATTCAGTGCTGTTGCTGCCTGTAAAGGAGGGTTTTTCTGAGCCTTTGGGTTTCTTTCCAGCGCTGCTCGTAGGTTACAGCGCATTTAGTGCTGTGGAACAGGAAGCTTCGCTCGAGGCCGCCCAATTCCCTGTTGTAGGGTGATGCCTTGCCATGGCCACCGGCCGCTGCTTAAGGCTGGAATGCAGCTAGCTGCCGAACTGAGTCGCTTCACAAGTGTAATTCCCGTGCAATTTTTTCCTAGAATATTTACTACAAATGCAATCATTTGTTTGGCTTAGCCTCACGTATCGCTTCACTACTTTAATAGCTCGGTTTTATTATACTGGGTTAAAGTCCTGAATTCAGCCCCCATCTCAGAAAGTGTGAAAGTGCTCTTCCGATTCCAGTAACTAGAGTGGTTTGCGGAGTCGAAGGTCCAAACCTGAAACATTTTTATTGGCTTAATCTTGCCTGGTAGCTTAGCTGCAGTATTGCCCCCTGGCTAATTACTGAAATGAATTGATAAGCTCGAAGGGACGTGTTCCACGGAGGAAGGGTGGAGGTGGCGTGGGCAATCCTTGCTTTTTCAAGGGCTGTTGAATCTCGGCCGAGGACGGAGCCCGTCGTGTTGCTTTGCCCTGCGAGGGCGGCACTGGTGCCTGCAGGACGCTGCCAGATCGCTTGAGGGGGGAACTTGGTTCGGAAGATGGGGTGTCCCAGCCCAGGGGGCAGAAGGCATCCTCCCTGTCAAACCCAAAGGACCTCCTGCGTTGCAGTGGTCAAGCTTCTCCTTGAGAGGCCATTAATTTGACGTTGCAGGTTGCTGAACACTCATCTCCTGTGGTCATGCCCTTTCCCAGGAGCCCGCTGTGTTTGTGTTTCGAGGCGTGAGGCTGCACCGAAGGCTGTGTCCCTTCGGATGGGTTTCGGGGTGATGGGGTGTATCAGCCGGCTTGCAGAGCGGCAGGACTTGGGGGCTGCTCAGCAGGAGGAGCAGAGCCCTTTGCGTCCTGATGCTCTCGATTTGCTCGGTCTTTCTGGGATGGCTGTGGAGGTTTAAGCCCGGCCAGTGTCTCTGCTGGTGGGAGGTGGCTGGGGTCTGTGCCCTGCAAACACCCATCCCAGGTTGGCATCCTCGTGGTGAGGGCTTTGAGCGTTGCTGCCGTGTGACGGCATCAGTCTGCAGAAGCCTGGAACAACCTAAAAGGAGTCATTTTTCCCATGGCGCATAATTGATGGCAGTGAGTTTCATAGGATGCTTTGGATGCCAGAAGCTCAGCTGCCTTCAGAAGAAAAGCCCGTGGAGGACGATTGAATGAAAATATGGATGAAACCACCTAGCTTGGGAAGCTGGTGGCTGCCGGGCACCAGGAGCTGGTGGGGGGAAGATGGGGTGAAGGGCGGCTCCGGGCTGGTGGGGGACAGTCACCAGCTGGGTCTTCCTTGGGTGGCCTTTCCCTGTCTCGCCCTCTCCGAGCAGGGTTGTTACTGCGGGTACCCCATTTTCTCAGCTTGCCCTTCTAGGAAACTTGTTTCCCAATGGAGTGGACTAACTCTGCGCACCGAGTGCCACAAGCAGCCCAGCAACCGCAGGAGAAACAAGCTGGGGCAGAGAGCTGCCGGTGTTGTAAGCAAGAGGCAATTAAAGACCTAACTGTGTTTCTTCACGGAGTCTTTTGAACAACTGCCTTCGCTTAATTCCCTGTGCTTGCCGCGCATAAACAAGAGCAGAGGTTACGCTTCCCTCTGCTGAGCGCTTGTCTGAGCCGCCTCCTAAGGTTTTGGTGTTGTAATTGGAGCGTGGAGTTAATCTCGCCGGTCTGGCAGGCAGAGCGTGGATAAATGGTGCCGCGGCCCCAGCACGGGTGCGACTGTGGGGTAAATTATTGACCCCTCTAATGGTTTTGGAAGCCTTTGTAGCTCTTTTAACTCCATGGCTTGTGCTTGTTGCGTTAAAGACTGGTAACTGAGACCTCTCCCTTGGTGTGCTTTGTTGCAGACAAGGATGCAGAGCTTGCAGCCGGACCCCAAAGCCCAGTACAGGAGCGTGTACGAAGCTCTGAAGAAGATTGTCCTTACAGAGGGTTTCTGGAGGCCTTTACGTGGGATTAATGTCACCATGCTGGGGGCTGGCCCTGCCCACGCAATGTACTTTGCCTGCTATGAAAAAATGAAAAAGTCTCTAAGTGACACTATCCAGCATGGAGGAAACAGCCACTTGGCCAATGGTATTTTTGGGTTTTGAACAAAAAAAAAAAATCCCGCTTGCAGTTAGCAGCCTCTCCCTTGCTTGCTTCACACACTTAGCCTGGCATCCTTCACTGTGCTCTGCTCCGGGAGGATCCGCGGTCGGCAGCCTGCGTTCAGGCTGTCACTGTAAATACCCGTACGGGGAGGATGCAAGATGCTGACGTAACCTCAGGCTTGCAGGTCTCGGCACCCGCTTTGGGAGTGCTGGAGAGGCAGGGGGACATCAGGTAGGCAGGTGTGTCACCTGCCCTCTAGCTGAGTGCTTCACGCTGGTCACCACGCTCCTCTGAAACCTGTGCCCTCTCTTAGGACTGCTTGGTAGATCTCTCTTCCAGAGGGTAGAGGTGGCTGGGCTGGCTGTCACGGCAGAGCAGAGATGTCCTTCCTGGCCTGAAACCCCTGATGGCCCTGTTGGGCACCCTCCGGAGCCCTAGTCAGTCTAGATTTCTAGCACAAATAACCAATACATTGGACGAGAGGTGTTCGGATGCAGTCGCAGGCTGTTTCTGGCTTTGTTGAAGGCATATCTAAACCTCTTGAGGTTTGCAGTACAGGTCGTTCCACGTGTCTCCCTTGGAGCTCCAGCGTGGTGAAGTGCACTGCATCCTCTGTGTGCTCGCGTGCCTTGTTAAAGGTGTTGCTTCTACCAGGAAGGCTTTTGCTTTTAGGTCCAGCAATACCGCTGTAACAGCAGAAACCCTCTAACTGAGCAGCCAAGCGTTGGTGCAGAAGACACTTCTGCCTGGTCCTGGACAGGATGTGATGGTAGGAGTCTGCCATGGCAGTCGCTTGACTTGAGTCAACCGACTCAGTTAAGGGTATATAATATTTTTCTGGCTTGTTGCTAGTAATACGCTTCCTGTGTTTGCCTGTCAAGTAGCGACAGGCTTTCGGTACCAGCGGGGAAGCTGAAGCGCTGCGTTAATGAGAAATGACCAAAAGTCATTTGGGCAGGAGAGAATTTGAGATGGAAACCTACATCAAAGGAGAAGGTGTGGCCCGAGAGGCCCATCCTAGAGCCAACTGCAGAATCATTAATGGCTGGCTGGATGTTTGCAGAATCCGTGCAATTAGTGTTTAAAACTAGACTGAGTAAACGGATGAAAATGCCTAATTATGGATGCACTGAGCCAGTTCTAAACGTTGCTCATCTCAGTCTCGCGCAGGCTGAGCGAAGCCGGCGGTGTCTTGCGTAGACAAAACCTTGCGAGTTGTTGGGAATAGCAAAGGTGACGGCTGTGAGCGGATCCTGGTGTCTGTCAAGCTGCTCGGGCTGGGCTTTCCTCTGCTGGGAATGAGCTACGTTGCCGGGTGCTTCCTTGGGCTGCAGCACCCCAGCAGCGGTACCCGGGTGCTCGGTGGCGTGTGGGCTGCCTGAGCCATCGGCCGCTGCCTCCGCGGGTGGCAGTGCCCGAGCAAGCCCCTGGCTTCTGAATCTTTTCTTGCTTTTTTTTTTTTTTTTTTTGTCTTATTGAAGGATGCTCTTGTGTCTTGCAGGTATAGCTGGGAGCGTGGCCACACTACTCCATGACGCAGTGATGAATCCTGCTGAAGGTAATGCCCTGGGAAGGCACTGAGGACACTCTGTGCCATCTCAGCAGCTTAAGCTCTTTGCTGTAGCGACTCTGCCTGGCTTTTAACGAGCTCAGACAGGCCAGCGTAAAGGCATAAATTCTGCCTGGCTGTTTTCCCTTGCTTGCCAAGGGGCTGCACGGCATCCGTGTGGCGTATCATGACTTTCCAGGAAAACTGGTGTCACCTTTGCTAACGCGATGCTGTTACTGCTCTGCTAGTGCATCTTCCCTGGAGTGGTGGTGGTTTTTCTGAAGCTTTGGACCACCCAAACAAGACTGAGCTCAGTCATGTTGTTCGGCAAGTGCAGCGGCCGTGGGAGGGTTGCGTAGCTGCCCTGGGTCGGGAGGGCTAACAGTAAAGAGCAGCTAAAATGAAGACGATTAGCTGGACCGCCAGCTATTCAGTGTTAATGTATTGTACTTCTGACTTGGCCCGGAGTCAGGTTTGTCTGAAGAAAAAAAAATGTCTCTAGTGTTTCAAATCCTTTTAATTGTATCCTGATTAAATGCATTAAACTAATTGGCCTTTTGCTTAAGTCAATGGAAGTTGTTCCATTTCTGGACTTGGGACTGTAGATGAGGTACAGCTACTTAATCAACTTCCTGCCCTTGTCCTCTTGGTATGTCAGTGTTCCTGTGCAACAGCTCTGCATCCTCACAGATGCATCTGAGGGTCCTCATCAGTCTGTCTTAATGCCTTTATCAGTCTGTCTTAATGCCCTTCTAGCTAGAAGTAATGGTTCCTTAATTAAGCTTGAGGAGAGGAATGCGTTAGCCCGTGGAAGGGGAGAGCTGTTGAACCGGGGCTGAGCTCTGACCTGCTTCCCTCACTTGTTGCATTGGGTTTTTTGGGGGGCGCTGGGCAGGTTGGGGGAAGCAGAGGATGTATGCAGCCTTCTGGTGAACGCCTGTAGATACGGAGCTCACCGCTACAGAAATGCCTGTTCCGTGTCCTAGCAGTCTGGACTTGGAAAGGGAGGTTGGGTCTGGATGGTTGAGATTTGAAGCCGGGTTCAGTCTGGGTGTTGTGATGACCGAGAAACATGCCTTAGCTAATAAGCCTTTATCTCCCTGCGTCTGTCCTGCCTGGTGCTGCCCACCCTGCCTTCACCCCCTGCGGCTCTCGCCTGGACCAGTGGTGAAGCAGCGGATGCAGATGTTCAACTCCCCCTACAAGTCCGTCCTGACGTGCATAAGGACAGTGCAGAAGACGGAGGGGTTCGGTGCCTTCTACCGCAGCTACACCACCCAGCTCACCATGAACGTCCCCTTCCAGGCCATTCACTTCATCACCTACGAATTCATGCAGGAGCAGATCAACCCACACCGGGAGTATAACCCTCGGTCCCACATCGTCTCCGGTGCCATCGCAGGGGCTGTGGCCGCCGCCGCCACCACTCCTCTGGATGTCTGCAAGACCTTGCTCAACACCCAAGAGAACATGGCCTTGAGCTCTGTGAACATCAGCGGACATCTCTCGGGCATGGTGAACGCCTTCAAGACTGTCTATCAGCTGGGGGGCATCTCGGGGTATTTCAGAGGGGTGCAGGCACGCGTCATTTACCAGATGCCTTCAACGGCCATCGCCTGGTCGGTGTATGAATTCTTCAAGTACTTTCTCACAAAGCGCAAGCTGGAAAAAAGAACATCCTTGTGAAGGGCGTACCGAGAGTGAATGCGATCCGTGTCCCCTCTGTGCGTGTCTGTGTGTGCCTGCAAGCCAGCCAGCTCTGGGTCTCTGCTAAGGAGCGTGCCGGGTTTCTGGTGGATTCACAGCTGATGTCCACTTCTCCCTCCCCAGGGAAGGAGGGATTAAAGTGGTCCTCAGTCACGTGTTCCCCTCCTTGCTTAAACAGTGGAATAGTTTATAAAGACTTATAATAATATATATATTTAATAACTTTATTTTGGAGAAGTGAAATTGCTAACTGATATTTTTCTCTGAATAAGTTTGAAGATGTAGTTTACTCCTCACCAGAAGGCTTAGGTTATACAGCCTAGGCTGGGTGTTTTTTTTTTTTACAGCGAAGAAACAAAATGTCCTGGCACAGAACTTACTTTTTATATAAATATAAAATAGATGGATAATGTTTATCCTTTATTTTTCTATGTAGGCATTTGGGCTGTTTTTTAAATACTATTACAGCTAGATGCTGAGCTGTTTAAAAAGGGCTAAATTCTTCCATCCTGTGTAAGGAAGACACAAAAGCATTTATTTTTATAGCCAGATTGGCTTTAACTATACAGCCTTTACCCCCCAAACAGTGGCCCGGATTCTCTTGCTGGGTGTCAAGGTACTTGGTAACCCCTTGTGACTTGCTGGGATGGAGGGGGAGAAGGAATAGGGACACTGGGAAACTGTAGGGCACCAGGGAGGGGCACCCTAAAATACCTGGTCACTTTGTGGGGGAGAGGGGGAAACGATCAATTCCATTTTTTACAAGGAGACTCTGGAAAAAAAAAAAGTAGGTTTTAAAGAATAGTATTTTTTTTTTTGCAGACACTTTTTTTAAAGGTACATTTTTATGGTATGTGATAGCTGAGCAGTCTTCATCCTCCCTTAATTTATTCGTACTACTTTTTCCACGAAGGCCCTGATCCTGCTTACAGGAGCAACCGTGCACACCTCCGTAGCTGGTGGGATCGAAGCGGGGTGCATGGAGCTGCTCTGCTCCCGGGGGGGACCTGGAGCTTCTGTTTACAGTTTGGCTACTGGGTCGCATCCTGGCACGACCAAACCAGCAGCAGGCAGCGGAAGCCTTGGGAAAGCCTTACCTGCAGATCCGAAGCCACCTCCCAGCCCATGTTTGACAATAAGCTGCTGCTCGTCTCTGTTGGGGGCGGAGAGGGGGGAGAAACCAACCCAGAGAGGTTCCTCGTGCCGTGGGTTTGGTTTTGCTGCCGCAGGACGCTGAGCTTTGCGGTGACTGGCAAAGCTGTGCCTGCTTGGGAAGGGTGGCAGCCTTGCTCCATACCCTGCTCCTCCTGGGAGTGGCTCTTCCAAACCATGTCCTTCAGCCTGTTACTTGGGTGATCAGTAGCTAATGAGGGATTTTTAGGGGGCCAGATGTACAAGTATAAGTTACAGGACACCAATTGGCAAATCTGCATCCTCCCTGGAACTGGCTCTGCCAGCAGCAGCTGATGTCTCGAGCTGGTACCATCTCCGTACTGCTGGGCATGGAGCAGCTTCCGGAGATGTGGCTTCAGCTTGCTGTCGGCACTGGGGGGGTTTGTGGGGGGGAGCAGTTTTTAGCCTGGCACATGTCACTGGAGGTGTCCCATGAGCCAGGTGTGTTGCGTAGGATGACACTAAGCAGAGCTAATCCCTTTGGTCCATTATTTGGAGAAGGTAAATCAAGGAGCACCTCTGGGTGGTGTTGCATGTGCCTTGTGTAAATTAACCTTGTACCCCTCATAATGGTGAAATGAGCTTCTTGATGCCTTTTTGTCACTTAAACTGAATGAATCACTGTGTCAAATGCACCCTGTGTCTTAAAGTGTAAATATTTGTAAGGTTGAGGCCACTGGTCTCGGTGGTGGAGCTGGGAGAAAGCCCTCAGCTCTCTCTGCATGCGGAGGTCCTGGAGGCGGGGGGGTCTCTGAGCGCTCTGTTAGCCGTGGGTGTCTTTTTGTATTGACTTTAGAAACTGGAGAGTCACTAACAGGAACCAGAACTGCACAAAATATTGCTGTCGGAGATGAGCATAAACTCTTAGATGAAAATTTTGGGTCACTTTAATATGAAAAGAGGCAAACTGTAGCATAACATGGAAGGTGACAGCTTTCAGTGCGACTTCAGGAGCTAGAAGTTGTACTTGGCAAGCGGTCCCCAGTACATCATCCTCTTCCTCTGGCTGCTTAGCTTTAATATTTCTGACTTCACCTTGGCTATTCTGGGAGAACTTCACCTCCCATCTGGAGTAACCTGTGAGTAGCTGGGACATGAAGGATGGACTTGCCCAGGGGACAGACCCCGTGGCCGTGGAGCGATTGGGAGGGTGGTGGTGGTTTTGGCCAGCTGAGCATCGTACTTGGAGGGGGAGGGAACCTCCTGTTTCGGTTGCTAGCCAGAAAAATGAGAGTTTTGAGCACATAAATAATTATCAGCCAGGTTTTCTTGGGAACTTGCTCTGTCTGGAGCTGAGAGCAGGTGAGGAGCACTTGTATGTTTGTAGAGCTCTTTACGGATTACCCCGGGTCTCTGAGAAAACCAGGCTTCCCATTCTGCAGCTGGGGACGTGCCCAGTTGGTCAAATAATCGGCGATGTCTCTGAGATGTTTAAAACGTTTCCTGCTGTAGGCAGTGCTGGATCCCCGGGTGAAAGCCCCTTCCCCAAAGCCGTCGCTCCTTGTCTCTTCTAGGTTTGCATTTGAAAGTTTTGCTGCGAGTCTGAAGTTTTATTTTAACCTGGTATGTGAAACATGTACTGCTGCTTTGTCTGCAACGAACGCACATATTATTTAAGGGGGAGGATGAGTAACTTTGTCCGCAGTTCTTAATATTTTTTTTTTTTGCCTGCCTTGGAATTTAATGTGTTTCCTTAAATGTATATTTAACATTACAAGAGTTCATTTGTGAAATGCTGCTACAGTTGTATCACTGGAGCTCAAGGAAAATAAAAGATGCTGATTTTTTAATTTTTTATTTTTTATTTTTATCCTTTTAGGCTCATGCTTGTGCCTTTCCGTAGCTGTGTAGTTGGGCATGGAGCTCCAGCTGAGGCTGGGCAGCCGGAGCGGGTCTGGCCCGTTCTCCGGAGGAACGGTGAATGGTGCCTTCTAGCGTTGCCTGGACACTTGGCAGGCTCAGCACCTCACCAGCCGAGCTCCATAAAGTCCTTCGTCATCACAGGGGAGGAATAAAATACTTTTGGGAGGGGTTTTGCAGCCTGGCAGGAGTTGACATCTGGACCATGGAGCTTGCGCTCCTCTAGGAGCCGCTGGAGAGTTTTGAAACTTATTCCTCTTGGCGATGAATTGGCTCCTGAGATTTGCGAAGCAAATCCACAGACTGCGGCTTGTCAGCCAAATTGGAATTTCTTTCCCCCCCTCTCTGGAAAGAAAGTGCATGGGGTTGAAGTCCCCCGAGGAGCTGTGTGTTTGCTGAGGTTTCGATAATATTTGCTACCTAATTTGAAAGGGGGGGGGCACCCAGAACATATTAAGCTGCTTTAGATCTTACCTTCCCCTTCAATAAAAAGGAAAGGAGGGATTCCTTGGCATGGCTTCCACACCGCGCTGGTGCGGGGGGAGCAGCGCTTCCCCTGGATCCGAGCTGAGCCGCATCGAGGTGGATCTGAGCTGCTGAGCCTGTGACTAAGCTGTCCCCAAGGCAAAGGAGACCCCCTCCCGGCGGGGGCCAAAGTGGGCTCTAAAGGCAAAAAAAAATTGTCAATTTTGAAATCTCCAGCGCGGAGCCACTGTTTGAGCCCTGGGTGGAAAATATTTCTGGCCCTGAGGTGGCTGCACACGGGGATTTGGGTTTCCAGGTTCGTGTCGGATGCCGGTGGCTCTGGTCTGGCCCCAAGGGTAAATGAACGGTCTTATTTGTCATCTCGGCTGCTGCGGCGGGAGTTCGGGGGCTCCGTGAGCAGAGTGGCATCGCTGCAGGGTGGGATCACAGCCTGGTCCATACCACGGGCTTTGCTGCCGCTTGGACGTGCGCATAAGCAGAAGGAATTCCTCCCCTCTTCTGGTGGTGCTGGGCTTTTTATGGGCCAAAGTCTACTGTGCTTTAGTTCTAAATTTGAATTTTTCCATCATTGGCAGGAGGATCTGGGATTTTTACAGCTCCTTTTCACCTCTAATAAACCTGGCAGAACCGCTTGGTCCTCATTCCGAACCTAGCACCAAAACCAGGGTGTCTTAAAATAACGTTCCAGCTCACCGAGCACTGCGCGTCTCTGATTTAAAAAGAAGAGTCTGAAACTCCTTGGTGTAAATCTCCAGCCTTAAAAATCTGGAGCTGGGTCTGAAGGATTGTTCTGGGAGCAGCCTCGTGTGATTTCAACGGGAGGATGGAGCAAGGTTTGTTTCCTATCAGTTTTGTTTAGAAAACGCCAGCTTTGGAATAGGTGCTGGTCCTCTGGGTACGCACCTTCCAGGGATATAGGAGGAATTGGTTTCAGTGTGTTCCCTGTGCGGCAATTAAGAGATGTACCTAAAATCCTAAAGATGAACTTTTGTTGGGGTGCAGCCAGCCAACAGTTCTGCCCCGGCCTCTCCTGGGCTGGGAAAGGGCAGCTCATCTGGGAATAATGATGATAATTCCAGGGTTTTGCAGCAAACACCTGCCTGGGGAGGCAAGGCTGGCTGCGAAGGGAAGCGGTGGCAGCAAGATGTCCCTGTCCCTGGTCCACCCCAAAGGAAAAAGGACTTTCCTTTTCTCACCTATTCTGCCCTTTCTTTTTTCCTTGGGTTTTTTTGGGGTGTTTTTTTTGCTGTTAGTGAAAAATCAAGGAGGTGCAGCGGAGCGTCCACGTGCTGGGGTGGAGAGCAGGCTGCCTCGCCTGGCTGATGAGCTTAAGAGACAAGATCAAAAGATAAAGTGCTATTTATGCTCAGCAAAACATTTTTGACAGGTTTCTATTTGTATTGCAGAGTAAATATTTAACCCCCTTTCCCCCTGTGTACCAAACGTGTGCGAAGCCCTGAAAGGCGAGGTATGTAACACGCTTCATGCATATCCCTTAAACGCTAAATACTCTTTTTATACAAAGGCTGGTGAGGACCCCTGCATTTCTCTTTGTCGTGGTCACCATTCAGCTCCATCTTATTCCCAGCAATTCCCCAAGAAGTGAGAAATGCCCCTAATATGTGTCTGCACAGGAGGGAATTTTTGTGATGTGCGATTACAGGGGACACAAATTGCGTGATTAAACTCGCAGCTAAATTGCTGGTAACACCTATTCCTGTCCATCCAGGTCTTCTCCGTTAGACCCAGGGGGACTAAGAGATTTTTGCCCCTGAATTCCTCAAGGCTGTCAAAGCTCTGAGTTACGTCTCCTGAAATAAAGGAAAAACACCCAGGAAAACTGAAAACCTATGGAAAGAGACTCCGTGCCCTTGCAAGATGCCCTGGGAGAAGCTTTCCTCGCCTGCCCGAGAGAGATGTGGCCACAGCCCTTCAGCCCCGATGTCCCCGAGGACTTCAGGCTGCTCTGCCTCCATTTGCCCGGTGAGTAATTTAAACTTTTCTTCTGTTTTCTCTGGTTTTGGTTTGCCTAAAAGTTGTCTGACTTCCTTAAATGCTTATTTTATGCTGCGTCCTACTGGCGCTGCAAATAACAATAGAAAACATGGCTGGTTTTTGAGGGGAAATAAAGAGATATTGTTCATTAGGAAAGCGTGGGGTGGCTGCAGAACTGGGAACGCCTGAGCTGAGCCCCAGTTTTCCCAGCAGGAAAAGGCTGCGGTCGGGAGAAGGGAATGGTTTTTCCCTGGATGGAGAGGCTGGCTGAGATTACTAGAAAGGCTGAAGGACCTCTGCGAAACATCACGTCGATGGTTATCTCTTCTCCCTCCTTTCTGCTTTAAACCTCTGGCATCTGCCTGGCTTGTTGATGGCCGTTAAGTGGAAATGGGGAATTCCTGGAGCCGAGCAGGACGGGACACGCCTGTGGGGCACGTGGGTACTGAGAAGCGGAGGAGCAAGCAAAGCCCAAGGGCATCGCCCCGGCTCCTCCATCACCTCCAAACTTTCGGGACAGCTCCCTGGAAGGAGGAATGAGCTGCTGGAGGTGCCACCCGTGGGCATGTGGCACTTGCCAAGAGCTGTGACACACCAGTGTCCCCATCTCCCTCCGGGCTGGGTGGCGTTTTACCCTGGGAACGCATCTGATTTTCTAATTGACACTAATGGTTTCTTTGGAACCAGTACAAATTATTGTGTAAACATCTTTTAAGGGTATTTTTTAATGCATCTTATTTATCTGGTAGACCGTAGCGTCTCCTTAAACTTGCAGGATTTCCTGCCATGAAGATCTATAGTGCGGCGGGCGTTCGCTTTGCTGTGTTCAGTACTTGTTCGTATATTGAAGTCTCGGGTTGGTACCAACAAATAAATTCCCTCCTACTGTGCAGTCCGTGTTTCATAAACTTCCCAATGGATGTTTTTCCTAGAGGTCTATAAGTATACAAGACAAGCAGAAGAAGGGAAAAAAATTAAATAGTAACCGTAATATCTGGAAGCTTGCATGGGTGAAAGGAGAAATAGCAACCGAGGGCTTTGCCGGAGGGTGGAAGGTGCACCCCGAGCATCAGTCCTGAGTACAGCGGGATGCTGGGGGAGGGATGCTCCCTGGGACATGCGGACGGCGGTGATGGCGATGGCCACAGCTCCAGGACAGTGTCCAGGGATGCCATCCGGGGGGACCTTCTGGCAGAGACGTCAAGGACGGCGGTGGGTGCCAGGGCTACGTGCCCCGTGGGACACGGGTGCTGTCCCCTGCGTCGCCAAAGCCCCGGCGTTTGGATTTTTATTTAAGTCATTTGATTAATCCAGGATCTAGGCGGTGTTTGTTCACCGCATATGATTATTATCTAGTTTGCCCAATTCTTTGTTTCTCTTCAAATATTGTTTCTGCTTTAAAGGGTAATGAACATAAAGGCAAATATCTCACCTTTTCCCTCTTGAAATTTCATTAAGCTGCGTGTTTACCTTGGATGACAAGATGCAGCCCATGGAGTGAAAGGTTTTCCGGCCACACCTTAACCCGCTATCTTATTCTGCCACAATTGTCCACAAAGAGAATAAAAACATTTGTATTTATCCACAAGATTTAATTCCTTTTAAAAGACAAGGGATCCATTTGTAGAACAGGTAAGTGTTTTCCGCCGGGCTCTGCAGGTGTAAATCTGTTATGGAGCATTCCAGCATGGCTGTGGAGGAGGTGGATGTGATTCCAGCCCTAAATAATGCCAGTTTTGGGCCAGGAGCCTTTTGGTCCTGGCTTTAAGCAGGTCCCGTACCCACAATATACAATATACATCCCCAGTGCAGCGTCCTCCTTTGGTTGACTTACTGCCTGTCCTGCTGCTGGCACAGAGGCCCCAGTATTAGTCTTTTTGGTGGGAGGAGGAAAGCCAGGCTTTTCCCCTGTTTTATTTTTTTACCTGCTACAATTCGCACAGCAAAAGTCTGCTTGTCGTTGCCTGGAGGAAACTGAACCCTCCAAAAACTGCTCAGAGGTGCAGGTCTGCAAGAGCCAGCACAGCCCAGGCACCACCACCGATCAACACAATCCTCCAAGTACGTTAATCACCTTCTTTTAAAATTTTCTGTTATTTTATTTGCTTTAAAGCTTTGCCCCCTGCGATGTTTTTAGCAAGTGGTACGAGAAGCGTGCGGTGATCGGTGCGCCCGGGGCTGCTTTGCAAAGGAGATGAACAGTCTCCCGGCGAAAGAGAGCGAGGTAGATAAATACTGCGGTAATTCCTCCTTTCACCAGCGCAAACAGAGGATGAGGAGGGTTGGTGTGCCATCGACACCCAGCAAAAAGCCGCTTGGCGAGGAGGGGTGAAATATTGGTCATTTGCTAAATAATGCCCAGAGGTTGTTGGGGCTGGGAATGGGGAGACCTGGGGGAAAGCTGCGGAGGGCAAAGAGTGCCCCCGTCTCTTGCTGATGGCAAAATCTGGGTGAAAATTGAGTAGGTCTAGGTGTCACAAATCACATTCGTTCCTCGGTCCCTCTTCTGAAGCCTGAGAGCTCCAGACCCTGGCTTAGACGATGCCCTGGTACTTGGCATGCTGTCTGGTGCCCAGGCATGGGGCTGCCTTGCATTGAGTCGGATCTTGCGAAGCCTCCTCGACAGCTTCCCAGCTCCTGCTCCAGGATTTTTGCCCTAAAATTCTCCATTTGTCTATTAATTGGCATCAAACCCCCTGATGTTTCCACATTGCTGTGCTGATGGGGACAAGGCTGCGGCTTTGGGGTGCAGTCCTGGGTCTGGGAAGTTTTCTGCTGGCTTTAGTGGTGACCATCACCATCTCCTCATTTAATTAGGCTGGCACTTGAATTGAGATGGGAAACGACCCGAATCATTCTGGATTTGGTACCTCTTCATGCTCATGTCATCAAATACACCATGTTTCTGGGGAGCAGGGAACTGAGCCCCCGTGGTGGGTGTTTGGGGGTTTCGGGGGACCTGCCGCAGGAGCAGTGCAGGATTGGTGCCGACTTGTAGGTTTGTTTCCATTCCCCCTTTTTTAAGGGGCAAAAGGATAAGGCCTGTAATGTGGAAGGACCATTCTGAGGGACACGGTTGATGCAGGTAGCTACTCGCTGGGGAACAGCACGGATATCCAGACTAAAACACTGGTATTTGGGAAAAACTCGGTTTCATCATGGAAACTTGCCTGGGAGCTGAGCAATCTGCATCCCCCCCACCTCGTACGTGACGATACCTAGCAGCAAACAAATCCGATAGACGTTGGCACAGCTCCCGGCCGCCACAGCGCTCAGAGTCTAGAAAAAGGATTAATATTATCTAGCTGGTACAAAGGGAGCCCACGTTCTGCTGGCTTCGGACCTGGCTGGGAGGGGGAAACATCTGCACATGTTGGAGGGGAACATCTGGCGTTTGCTGCAGCCTCTGGGCTGCTCTCTGCTCCGACAGCCCCAGCCCTGCGAGAGCTTCGCCCTGGCCCCATCTGAGCGGCACAGCCGTTGGGACGATGTTTGTAAAGCATTTGGACATCCTTCTGCAGAGGAAGTTATTCTGGGTGTACCCCCGAGTTACTCTGTCCTGTGTAAATCCTGCAAATCTCCAACCCAGAAGCCCGGGCGCTGCCATCCCCCATGAGAAAGTGGCTCCAAATGAATAATTGCTTCGCTAGAGCTTGGCCGGTGCGTTTTCCCGGTTAACCCAGCCATTTATTCTCAGGGGAGTGGCGAGGAGCCCTGGGTGCCCCCACCCAAGCTCTGTTTGCAGAGAGACTTGTGCTAATCCCTTTGCTTTCCGGCACGGCGTGAGCAGGACCCCGCTGCGCCGCCTGGGCTGGGCGATTCACCGGCCGGTGGAAAAGTACCGTGGGAGGCTTTGCCGAATAGCCGATATCCCTGCTTTTACCTCCTTTCGGTAACACGGACTCTTCAGGATGGGGTCCCTCTCTCCTTGGCACTGTCACTGCTGAGAGCCCTGATCCAGCCTCGCCAGGCTCGGGTGGTGCAAACTGTTAGACACAGAGGATGTAAAATCATGTTGCATTGGAAACTCACTCTTAAAAGCTGGGAATGTCATGGAATCATGGAATGGTTTAGGTTGGAAGGGACCTTAAAGACCATCTTGCTCCAACCCCCCTGCCATGGGCAGGGACACCTCCCACTAGACCAGGTTGCTCCAAGCCCCGTCCAACCTGGCCTTGAACACCTCCAGGGATGGGGCAGCCACAGCTTCTCTGGGCAACCTGGGCCAGGCTCTCACCACCCTCACAAGGAAGAAATTCTTCCTGAGATCTAACCTAAATCTGCCCTCTTTCAGTTTAAAACCATTCCCTCTCATCCTACGGCTCCACTCCCTGATCCAGAGTCCCTCCCCAGCTTTCCTGGAGCCCCTTTAGGGACTGGAAGGGGCTCCAAGGTCTCCCCGGAGCCTTCTCCAGGCTGAACACCCCCAACTCTCTCAGCCTGTCCTCACAGCAGAGGGGCTCCAGCCCTCGGAGCATCTTCCTGGCCTCTTCTGGACCCACTCCGAGTCCATGTCCTTGTGTTGGTGTCCCCACACAGTATTCCAGGTGGGGTCTCCCCAGAGCGGAGCAGAGGGGCAGAATCCCCTCCCTGGCCCTGCTGCCCACGCCGCTGGGGATGCAGCCCTGTATCTCCCTGGAAGGGTCAGGCTGGGCAGCCAGGGCTCAACGGGGCTGTGCACAACCAAGGGGCGACTGGCCTCGCTCCAAGGTTATACCACCTCGAGTCTGAAAAAGACCCCTTCTCTTTTGGCAATCTGGTTGCCCCAAAAGCCTCTAGATGAAAAGAAGAGGTGGGAAGACCGTGCATGGCCAACACCTCTTGGAAACCTGCTGGAAAAAGCCCTAAGTGAGAACAGAATTGAGCCAAACCAACAGCTACAGTGCTGTGAGCATCCTCCCCCGCTGACCCTGCCGAGATTCCCGCCGTGCTCCGGCACCGGCCAGTGGGAATGTCCCGCCGGAGCCTCCCTTATGTCCTTGCTGTCCCTGCCAGCGCTCCGAGCAGAGGGAAAGGCCACCTCCCCCGTGCGGCGCGGCTGGAGGCAGAGCCCAGACGCTGCAGCTCCCTTCCCTGCCTCTCGCCTCCCCTGCCCCCAGGAAGGGCATTGCCGGGGGGGCCACGGCAAGGTGACCACAGGTGACAGACGTGGTGCCCCTCTTCCCCCCCCACTGCCCTCTTTTGGGCTGGGGGACAAAGCAACGAGCCTGAGTCTGTCTGCTCAGACACCCAGTACCTGACTCCAAAAGCCTTTTTCTTCGCCCGGTTTCCTTTTTCCTCCAAGACCGGAGCATTTCAACACAAAACCCACCCATATATGCTTCGCTCTTAACTCCTTTTCCTGTAAAAATACTTGTCTTATCTCTTGACTTTCCCTCCTGCGAGTGGGCCGCCATAAATTATCGCAGGCAGACGGCTTTGGAAGCGCTTCCAGGGCTATTCGCTGCGGATTTCTCTCCGCCTTCGGCTGTTCTTAATAAATGGTGCCCAGACCATAACAGAAGAAAGAGGAGGAATGCGCCTTGGATTTTTGTGAGAGGCAGCAAAGGAGTTTCCCATGGGAACGCCAATCTGCAAAGTTGCGTTTTGCCACATTTCCAAAGTGTTTTTTTTCGGTTTTTTTCTTTTGTTTTTTTTTCCTTCTTCACCCCTCTTTTCCTTTTCTTTCCCCATTGGCTGTCCGGCCTGGTGAAAATTTGCCTCGATGACTGTGCCACTTGGCTTCTCCCGTGCTTCCCTGCCCTCCCCCCTTTGGGCATCGCTGCTGCCGGGGTGGCTGAAGGGGGGAGGGAGCCCCTCGAAACGGGCTCGGGACTCCCTGCGGCAGGACGGCCTCGGCGCCGAGGCGCTAGCTGGGTTAGAGAGAGACGAAGCGTTCCTGTGGATGACAAGAGCGTCCGCAATAAGAATGGGAAATATTGAAAATCCTCAAGGGTTTTTAAGGGCTTTATGGCTTGGCTTGCCTCTCTCCTTGGGGAGCGTCTGCACATCCCAAAAGACGCATCCTAGTGCTCGTTGCTGAGAGGTTTCCTGCACTTCCCTGCAGAGCGTCTTTGTAATAACCGGGTCCCAATAACCGGGGGGGAAACACCGCTCTGCTGCAGCCTGGCGCTTTGGGTGTCCTTGCGTTTTCCATCCCCTCTTTAGCTCCATGTAGCGAACTTGTTCCCACTGCTCTGGTTTGCAAATGTTGTGTAGGTCAAACTGAAGATTTTCCTTGGCTCCAGTCCTGCGAGTCCTTGCCAAGTATGTGGTTTATTGCATGCAAATGTTAGTCAACAGTTACATTATCCAAAGGCAGCCTTTTTTCTTTTTTTTTTTTTTTTTTTTTTTTTTTTTTTTAGCTTTAAATAAATGATTTGGCACAAACAAGTGTAAATGTTATGTCAGCGTTAGACACTATTTAATCGTGATGGATATGTTAGTGGCGGAGCGTGACGCTAATTGACAGACATTAAATGATGCTTTCTGCTTCTAGTTGCGTACAAACAGGAGTTCTGCTTCGTTAAGGCTGATTAAAACTCCACGTCTCCATAGTTAGGGTGGGATTTTCCTTTTCTGTATTAATCAAGGGGATATTTATCACCGGGAAAGCCTGCCATGTCGTTCCCCTTGTTGTGATTAATGCTTTCACACTCTCGGATGATTTGGTTATCCAAACGGTACAGCCCTTTTTTTGTCCTCGTGCTTTGAGCTTGAAAACAGAGAAGAAAAGCCCAACTGGAAGTCTATCTTCTGTCCGTAAAGAAACCACTTGGGGGTTGCAGAGAAAAGGGTTGGGAAGGAGAGGAGGGAGGGCAGGGCTGAGTCAGCCGAGATGTTTCTCCACGGCAGAGGCAGCGAAGGAGCCGGAGCTGCTGCCTGCATCCCTGCCTCCAGCCGGCCCCGATCCCGGACCCAGAACCTGCTTTGACAGATGCGCACGCTGCAAAAAATAATTAAAAAAAAAGCTGATATACACTTTAGGGTGCCTGTGCTGCGGCACGACGGCCTTTTGGTCTGGGTTACGAGCAAGGCAGATCTCCTAAGGACCATGCTGCTGGCAGGATTAGTGCCGGGGGAGGAGACCCGACTCCCAGCCCTGGCTGCAGGGACCGCTGCCTGTCACTGCCTGTGACAAAGGGTCACCCACGGGCGGGAGCTGGTGTTCCCTTCCACGACATCGCTGGGTGAAGACGGCGGAGCCTGGGAGCTGGGAGGATGTGGCTGGTGAGGAGCCAGCACCAGCCTCCGAAGGCCAGAGGAGCTCCCCTGAGGTCTCATTTTGCCATCTTGACGCCTGCTTTGGCTTTCGGTTGTTTTTTGGTTTTTTTTTTTACTGTAAAGCTACTGAAATACAAAATTAAGCTGGGGGCGATGGTATTTCGGCTCACTTTCCATTTGGGAAAAGTTGCTGCTGCCAGCGGCAGAGGCGAGGGAGTGCACGCACGGGCAGGCTGGGACCCAAGGTCGGTCCCTCTCCCCCTCCATACGAGGGGGCAACGTTCGTGCCGACAGCTCCCGGCATGAATTCTTCTTCTCGTGGTCCTGCAGAGCCCAACGCCGCCCCTGATCGCGCTGACGTGGTTTGCAGGACTGGAAGGCAGGGGCAGAAATAAAAACTGGGACCGGTGCTTGTAGTGCAAAACTCCGGAGGCCACTGGGGTTGTGCTTAAATTGTGGGATTTACGGGTAATTTGGGGGTGATAAAGAAAGTACGTCACCGTATAAGCTCTTGCTTTTTGGGAAACAGTCACCTGTTTCCTGCCCATGGGGCAGTAAATGGGGTTAGAGGATGCTCAGTGGCACGCTGTGCCTGGCTGGGAGAGTGAGGGACCAGCATTTGGTGCTGAGCACCTAGAAATAGTGGTGAACACGGATTTGCCGCCTGCAAAACCTTGTGAGCTGGCGCTTGTGAGAGTTCATTGCACAAAACTCAGCCGGGTGCCGCGTCCGCAGCAGCTGCTGGTGTGAGAAGCTGGTGCTGGTGGGAACAGCCGTGGTCGTTTCACGGCAGAAACAGGTATGAAAAGAAAATCTGAACCCAGAGCAAAAAACCCACGGAGGCAGCTTGTTTTTAATAAAGACTCTGAGCTCTTTATTCCAAAGGACAATGCACATCAGATAAAATAATATCAAAAAATATATACAAAAATAGCGACTGTTCACACTGGACTTGCTTTATACCAGCGAAGTTAAGTATGAGCAGTTGGGTGTTGAAGCAACAAGGGTATTTTACTGGTGGTAAACCATGGGTGAGGAAAAAAAAGTAGCTACGACACAAACATTTTCCCAAAGAGGAGTCCAAGAAGTTCAGTTTACATCCAATTTTCCCAGCCCAATTCAGTCCTTCCCAGCATAACGTGCCTGTCCCTGCCGCTCTCCCACCATCTGTGCAAAGGACACACCGTGATCCCTATTCGGGGGCAGCTCCGGGATGCTCAGAGCTGCTAATCCAGTGTATTTAGTGCAAATAGAAGTGTCTCTGCATTGATTTCAGCAGCATCCCAGGGGTCCGGGTGTGGGTGAGCCCACGGGGTTTCGGCAGGACCTTCTCCCCCTGGAGATGCCACCAGGAGGGATGCGTGCCCTGCAGGGGCTTGGCTTCCAGGCCAGAAGGGCTTTTTTTTCTTGTTGTTCCAAACAGAGGATAAGCACAGCACGAAGTGGATAATCGGCAGGGCTGGGATGGAAACACATTGCAACAGTGCAGGAGCGATGGCCTTCTCGCCCGAGCACCGGCCGCGAGAGGACGGGCTGGGGGATACGCAGCATCTGGGAGCAGGAGCTGGCAGAAAAAAAACCAACCCCTTATCTCCAGATATTAGGGGTTACTTTCCGCCAATTAGAAAGCAACCAGTTGTCCTCCAAATTGGGCAAACAGCTTTGATAGCAACAGGAACTGAGTATCTGCCACAAAGGGCTTCAGTTCGCGTGTTCTCCTCCGCCTGCCCTCCCTTCCCCGGAGTTTTAACTCATCCACGTACCCCCGGCAGCTCCCTCTTTGCTTCGGCTGCGCGCGAGCTCTGCGAGAGCGGCGTCTGTTGGCAAGGCAGAAGATCGGTTTCCAAATAATCTTGTGAAAAGGGACAGATCTAAGCAGTTTCTTAACATAATTTAGTTGTCTGTATTTCCCTGCTGCGAGGAGGGAATTGGACCGCTCTGGTTTTTTAATTCTCTTTCGGAAAGAACGGGCACCGTAGGAACATTTCTGGAGGTTCGCAGGGAAGAAACCTCCGTGTACTTCTGTTTCAGAAGATTAAATTTGTTCCAGCAGAGCTACTCTGCTTTACACTAGCTGAGAAAAAGCAGTTGATGTGTTTCTTCTCTTGGAAATCTCATTTATTTCTATGCTTTCTCCCATGGACTCAGTGACATCTAAACTTTTAAGTATAATTAGTTACACAAAAAAAAAAAAAAAAAAAAAAACT
>VFFE01008899.1:1706750-1716776 GCA_008921705.1 Burhinus oedicnemus | reverse complement strand
AAAAAAAAATAGATAAAAAAAAAAAAAAAAAAAAAAAAAAAGCTACTCTGCTAGTGCAAATAGTTGTGGTCTCACTAAAATAGCACTTGTAAAGACACCATCCTCTTGCTGCCCTGATGCCTCGGGGCTGGGAATTGGGCTGGTTTCACTTGCAAACAGGGAGTTTGCTGGAGCGTTGGGCTCCTCGAGCCGTTGCTATTTTCAACAGCTTATATGGGAACGTTCAAACAGCGTCAACACCCGGATATGCAAACTCATCTGTCATTGCGCTATTGTCCCTGTTCCCGGCGCTTTCTGGTTTGGCTTCTCAAGGCTGTTAAGGCACCGGCAGCGGCAGTTGGCATCCCGGCCGTGGAAAGGCAGAGGGATGGGTTTGGGTGGGGGGAAGCTGGCACGGCTCCATCCCGGCTGGGACGGCCGTTCTCCCTCCCGTCCCGGCAAACCGGGTGCCCGGCTGCAGCTCCACGGCTGTCAGGCACTTCAGGTTGTTGTCGCTCATGGCAGAAAAGGGGTTTAATTCTCCCCAAAAGCCACATGCATTGCCCCGGGTGGCGGCTGCGGTGCTGCCCGACAGCGTGCAGAAATATTCGGGGGGGCTCTAAGTCCCCGCTGGGACCATTAACAATTATGGTATCAAGGGCAGCAATGCAAAATTTTTTGCCTTTTTTTTTTAAAGCCTTATTTTTACATTGTACATTGTACAGCAGCTGGTGGCCCAAGTGACCGAGCTGGGGCCATTTCAGTGCCAGCCCAGGATCGGCAATTTGCTTTTTGCCTGCTCGATCTCAGCAAGGGCCAAAGGCTTTGGGGAGGGGGCACAGGCGATTTAGGAGGGGCAGAGAGGGGCGATCGCTGCCTCCGGGGTCGGACCGTCCCTTTCTGCCCCCAAAAGAGCCTGCAATATTTTACAGCTGCAAATCGACCCCAGAGCGGTGCTATTAAGTGTGCTGAGTTACATGCTTTTAAAATCTTGGGCTTTTTTTGGCTTTTTTGCTTTAGGGGTTTTTTTTGGTTTTTTGGTTTTTTTTTTACTGTTAGTGCCAAGAGAGGCTTGCGCAGCAACTAGAAGATGCTGATCGTTACTGCGAATGAAGTCTCCCTCGCCTGACTAGCACTAGAAAGAGCGACACGGTCTTAAAAAAAAATTAAAAAATTAAGAAAAAAGGATGCTTTCCGCTTAAAAAAGTGGTTACCACCACGAGGGGCTCCAGCCGTTCAAGTAGTAGAGGCAAGGCAGGTACTGCCAGCCGCCCCGCAGTGCGAGCAGCGACGCTCCGGGGAGCTCGGCCGCCTTCTGCCCGGCCAGCTGCGTGTCCAGTCTGCTGATTTCGGAGGCGACCTGTTTCCTCTTGGTTTTGTACCTCCTGTTCTGGAACCAGATTTTCACCTGGGTCTCGGTGAGCTGCAGGTTTTTGGCCAGGTGGGCTCGTTCGGGGGCCGACAGGTATTTTTGGTGGCTGAATTTCCGCTCCAGTTCGAGGACTTGGGTGTGGGAAAACGCCGCCCGCGAGCGCTTCGCCTGCTTGGGGGGACGCTGGGCGATGGGCAGGGGGGGCAGGGGGGGCTCACACGCTGACAGGTAGCTCTCCGCCGCGGCATCTGCAGGAGGAAAGAGCTGAGAATTACCCACTTGGAAATTGCCTGAATCACTTGCTTTTTCCCTTCCAGAGAGCAAAATATTCTTATTACCATGGAAATGTTTTCATTTAATGGAGCGAACACCATCTCAAAGTCATACAAGGGAGTTTTTTCTTCCTAAATCACACTTTCTTAATTCATATAAACATGCATTCAATAGGAACATGCATTCAAGGGACTAAAATAATACGGAAAGGGATATTTTGCAATGCTGGTGGAGCTCTGCCTAAAACCTCAAGGTACCGTTGTTATGTATATTATGGCATCGACAGCTCTTGAGATTTTTAGTGCAGACCTCATACTATTAGGCACTTCCATGACACATCCTCTCTGCTGTGCCTATGGGAAAATCTTGATCCCCATGAAACCAAATTTTGATCCTCGAGCTGCCGAGGATAGCTGAGCAGCGGGAAACCAGCGCAGCTTGAAGCAGACTGCAGGTGGAAAGCACTGAAAAGAAGTTCCTTCCTTTTTTTCTTTCCCGACTCCGAGGCAATGGCAAGAAATTTTGGGGCAGCTTTTTAAACCTTCAGGCCTGGCTTTACAGATATAACTGCAGACCTGGCCTCGGATCACAACTCCAAAGCAGCATCTCCGTGTTTGCCTCCGACCTATTCCCCGTGGCACCGATCGGTCGCCTGAGCCGCGACCCAGAGAGGTGCTGAGCTCCCTGGGAAGTGTCAGCTATGACTATTAAAACTTCTTAAGTCAATTTATTTATGCAGTTAGTTCCTTTTTGTGTATTACCCAGCTTGGGATGGAAATAAGCCAATTCTTTTTTTCCTTGAGTAATTTCTTAGTATATTTTCTTAAGATGTGGACATAATGCTCAAGATAGAAACAACGGGCTTAATTCCCAGCTTGTGTAAATCATGGTTGTCCCAGTGAAATCCCTGGAGCTGCGCTGATTTACACTAGCCACTTTCTGGGAGATTTGGTAGGGCTTTTAATGATTTTTGTCATAATCAGCCTGGTGGCTGTTTCTGAACTTGCTTCTGCGTAGAAACTTCTTTTAATAGAATTGAAACGTAAAGCCAAAATTCCCCTGGCAAGGGCTCTCCGAGCAAGCAAGGGCCGGTCGCTAGAGAGTACAAAATCGCTTTTTTGGCTGTTGCAGCTCAGCCCAGGACCGCTGGGGCAAGGAAAGGCTGAGTCCCATCCCGCAGCCCCGGCCACGCTCGCGCTGCTGCAACGGCGAGAGGCATCGGTCAAAAAAATTTGCTTCCGAGTGTGATTTTTCGGTACGTTCCTTCTGCGGTGAAATGCTATTGCCTGCAATGAATTCAGCAGTTGCACGCTAGGAAGGGATGCTGTGGCCGGAGGAGCAGGATGGTTATTAATAAACCACGGGATGTGCCGTGGTAGAGGCAGGAGCACAGCGGGAAATCGGGGCCGAGCAGGCGGGAAAGCTGAGCCCTGCTGCAAACAGCACAAATTCAACACGGGGACTTTCAAAATCTCCCCGGACCCGCGGCACCGAGGAGCTCGGCTGCCGTGGCACCGCCGCGCTGACGGCTGCATGGAAGACGGGCACAAACTGCCTCCCTGAGCTAGCAGCCCTAAGGTGCCCTTGCTGGGGACCTCCTGTGTTAAAAGGGAGCTTTATTTCCCAAGATAGTGCAGAAACGCATCAACCGTTTGTTTTTTTTTTTAAAGTGGCGTTTTGGGTAGATTCAGTCCTTTGAGTTATTTGAAGCGCCTGGCAGAAGGTTTGCACGCAGCCACCATTTCTCTTACTTTCCCGCTGCCAGAGCACAGATACTCCCTGGTATTTAAAACACGGGTTATTTGGCTCCGGGGTGCTCGAGGCAGCCGGGTCTGGATCCTGCCCCTTGGCTGACCCAAGCGTAGACGTTGCTGGTCCATCCCCTGGCCAGCGGGCTCAGCCAGGAGCTTCCACCCCCTTACCTGCGTCCGCCTCGTGGGGTGTCCCGTGGGCTTGGGCTGGGGATGATCCTGGGGGACGAGAGCTCTCGGGGGGGTGCCCTGGGACAGCCCCCTGGGCCGAGCTGCCCTTGTTGCCCTCCGCCGCGGCCGCCACGGGCTCCCCGTCCTCCGGGCTGCCAAACCCTCCTCTCTTGCCCCGCTCCAGCCGCTCTCCCCGCTCTGCCCCATCCCAGAGGATGTCTTGGATGAGGAAGGATGTCCGGGGCCTGGAGGAGATGGGCACGGTCTGCTGAGCTGCCGTCGGGGTCCGGCTCATCCCTGCTGGGGTGCTGCTGGGTGCTCTCTGCCTCCTTGCGGGGAGCACCCTGGCGCTCATCCTCCTCTTCCTCTCCCTGCCCAGAGGCACGCCGGTTTCCCACCCTCCCGGCTCTGCATTTATACGGCAGGCAGCCAAGCCTCCCGGGCCTGATTGGAGATCCCTGGCAGGAGTCTACGCCCTTCGGTTGTGTCTTGGCTGCCGCAGGGTTTTCTGGCTGCTTGCTTCTCCTTCTTGCTCCGGCCGCCTTTCCCCACGGATCCATAGGGTCACAGCCAAACCTCAGCCTCCTCCTTTGCCCGGCTCTTGCTCCCTTGCTGGCAAGTGACCCCTGAGCTTTTACGATGAAGACAAGGATGCCTAAGCCAGTTCATCCTTTTTGGGAACAAAATGCTCCCGGGGTGGGGGTTTTGGTGAGAGGAGGGGGGAGCGGCATCGGAGGGATGCTCTGCAAGGGGGCAGCTTCTGCATCCGCTGCCCCGGCCCCAGCCAGCCGGTGCTCCGCTTGCTCCTGGTTATGGAAATGATTTGTGTCCCAGGGTAATGTCTAGAGCTCTTTGGGGAAATGCCGTTTTCAGGGGGGGAAAAGTGAAGAAAATAAAAGGGTTGGTTTGGGGTTTTGGTTGGTTTTATTTATTTATTTTATATTTTTTTTTAAGTTTGAGGGCTTTGGGTGTTTTCTTCAAAACCTTCCACATTCAGTTTGTTGAAAAACGGGGAAAAACATCAGAGACATTTTCATCAGCTTTGCGAAGCTGCTGTAACAGGGGCTTTAAAAGGAAAGTTAAGATACGACAGACAGGGAGAGCGGCTCCAGAGGCAAACGCTTGCCCAGAAAGGGGCAGAGGCTTCACATGAAAATTTAAGCCTAAACCTCAGACTAATTCCTCGATCAGCTGCGAAATGGGACAGCATTTATATAAGGAGCCTTAGCACCTACATACACCATCCTGGGAGGCCCTGTGTTCAAAGGGACCCAACAGGAGCAAAACCTTCCCGATTCCAAGAAAAACCAGGAGTCGAGCTCTCTGTTATGACAGATTTTTTTCTGAGTATCTACTTTATTTGAAGTGGTTCTTCTAGAGTTTCTGTTTGGAAAACAACGTCCCGCTCGCCACACAAACAGCCGCGAACCCCCCTGGATGTGGGCAGCGCATGATGAAAAAATCACCTTGCCCCATCAGAAGGCAAAGCAGTCCGGCGGGGAAGCCCCCGTGGGAGCAGGATTCGGCTCTGCGGACGCAGATGAGCAGCATCCCTGGGAACTGCAGGCACCCTCTAAGCGATGTATGTGTGTATATATATATATATATATATATATATATATACACACACACACACACACAGAGTGACCTCCTAGAGCCCTGTCGTCTGCAAACTGCTTTTGCTGTTGGACTAACGCAGCACTAATCAGCTCTTCTCTCCCTAAAGCCTTCACTCAAACCCTGCCCCTCTTCTGCAGCCGAAAAGCCCAGGCATGTTGGGTTTTTTTTTTTTAACTTTAAAAAGGGAAACAATAGATTTCCTTGAAATCCCCTGAGGACTTTGTTGATTTTATAGGAGGGTGTTTGGTTACGGCAGCCCGAAGCCCAGAGCAGGTTGTGCAGAGGTGCCCCAAACCCTGCTTTTAACCTGCCCTTTTCTCTCCTTCTTTAACCTGCTGATGCTCCCGGCTTAGAAAACATCCTCCTATATTCACTGCAAGCTCGGAAAATTTCAGTTGCTTCAATAGTTCAGCCTCATTATCCTCATCTAGTCTGAGGAAGGGAATTTGGAAGGATTTATGAAGCAATTGGAGCCCAAAAGTATTATTGCAGCCGTGCCCTGGCCACTGGCCCTCTAACCCTCAGCCACGCTTCTGCAGAGCAGATGAGGACCTCTAAGGTGCTGCCGCAGTGGGTGGGTGGCTGGGTGGGGGGGCTGCCCAACGGCTCCCTGCCCACCCGCTCCAGCGCTTAAGCTGGATCCCACTGTGCTGCCCTGGGTGGAATCGGGATGGAGGGGGAGCCCCGAGGGGCACCGGTGGGTCCCCTGGCAGGACCAGGGCTTGGCACGCCCCACCGCTGGGCTCGCCGAGCAGGGATGCTCGCTCAGCTCAGGATGCCATGCCGCTCCCTGGGGGCACTCTGTGCCCAATTTGGGAGCCCGTTTCCCCGCTGCAGAGACCCCAGCCCTGCCCTTGCTGCTGTCGGGGCTCAGCACGTGCCTGTCCCCCCGCCGCGCACCCGGGGACCCAGCCGGTCCCGCACCCACGACTACGTTGGGCTCCAGCACAAATACACGAACGTGAGACGCGGCAGAAGGGCGTCTGTCCCCAGGAGCTGGGCACTTCCCGTCCTTCCAGGGGGTCGTTTCATTTCAATTAAGCGTTTTCCTGCGAACAGAGCTGGGCTGGTACGCCTCTGCTTTTGCAGCCACAGCTTTACCGTAACCGCCAGTGAAATCTCCTGGTGCTGTCCGTCTGCTCGACCCCTCCGTCTGTAGGTCCGTCCTGGGCAGCCTCGTCGCGCGGCTCTTTTGCGGTCAAGTCTCTTGTCCCTTCGCTGGCAGTGCCCGCATCCGTGGCTCACGCGGTGAAAATAACTCGTAGCTGATGAGCAGTGAGTCATTCGGGCCAGGACGGGAGTTCTGGGCCAGGAGAAGGTTTTGGGGAAATGTGGGCTGGTTTGTGTGCCTGTGTGTGTTTGGCACAGCAGGTAACTTCTGATTTGGGCCAGAAACAGGAGGTTTAAAGCAACAGCCCTGGCGTGTGCTGCAGAGAGGCAGCTGACAGAGGGGATCTGGCAAACACAAGGGTTTTGAGGGTATCCCAATCCTATGGGAACTGAGCTTTTGTGAAGCCCCTCCAAAACATATGGAGGGACAGAAACGATGCCTTCAGCGCTCACGATTCCCATTTTCAAGGCTTTTTCCTGAGCCGGACAGGGTAGCAATTTCCTTCTTTGATTTCTGTGTTTATTTGGGGGGAATTTCATGTGATTTGCCTCATTTTATTGCTGAACCTCAAAGGAAAAACTCTCAGTGTTGTTAAGACTTGCAGGGGAACGCATGCACCGGGAATGCTGCTGTTTGCTGGGGCTCTCCCCGATGCCGGCAGCATTTCCCGGTGCAAGGACCCAGTCGAGTCCCCTGACAGCTCCAAAGCCAGGACAGAGACCTGAGACACCTGATTTCGGGAGATAACCCCGAGTGAGCGTGGATGGATGCAGGGGAGAAGGGGCAGCACCCAGGGCGGCTGTCGCCTTACCCAGTCATTTCCAGGGTCTCAGCAGGGCTCCGAGGCTTTGGAGCGGCAGGACGGCGAGCGAGCTATCTCAGGGAGAGGGTTTTTCTGGTTTGACTTGGATGGCAGGGATATCCCATTTGGGAAGCGAGCGAACACCGGAGTGATGGGGCTGAGTGGGATTAGAGATAAAAGCTTAATTGCCTCCTGCAAGTCTCTTTTCACCAAACGCTGGGAGGATAAGAAGCTGTCGGGAAAGGAGCGGGGAGGAGGGGGCGGCAGCCCGGAGCGGGGACGGAGGTCGCGAGGGAGTTGTAGTTCGCTGTCTGGCTCCGTCACGGGGATATCTTGGCATTGTAGTGGAAAGATCTCCGTCAAACCAACATTTTGCATCAGGCATTGACCTTTGTGTGTTTTTCCCCCCCTCCCCGATAGGAGTAAAGCCTGCGCAGGGGGGGCCATGGGCAGCCCGATGAGAGGGTCGCTCTAACGAGGTCTCACTGGGTTTATTCTGTAAGCGTGCGGCTGTGGATTCCGGCCGCTTGTTTGGGATGTGGCCGTGCTCCCCTTTGATCCACCCCGGGACACCGCAAAGGCATTCAGCCCTCCTGCATTTCATACATAGGTACATATATTTTTATATATATATTTTATATATATATATTTATTATTTTAAATATATATATTAAAAAATATACACACAGTCCTTTGATCCAGCAAGGCACTTGATGCCAATGGATCCTGATTTGGGGATCCTGTACCTCTTGGTTCAGCACTGGCAGTGTTGGCGTGATTCAGATGATCCCATGTGATCCCACCACCACCGAGCTGCCCCTCACGCCTGCCCCACAATGTACCTGCAAACCCATTTTACCAGTAAGGATATGGCAACAGGGAGCTGGAAACAATTGCCAAGAGTGAGGGAGGGGGTTAAACCTTGGGAGCTCCCCGAGCTTGGACCACAAGGCAATTATCTTTCTGCATTATTTATTAGTTTTAAAATTGTTTTGGTTGTTTTTCTTTTTTCTTTGGATCAGATTGTGATGCTCAAACAAGTTGTGGATAGGAAAAGTCAAAATACTAAGTGAGGAAGGGCAAGAGAGTGAAAACACACAATTTCCTCAATTTGTTTTTTATTTGCAAATAATAATAATAATAATAGTAATAAAGACAGAAATGAACACCTGTGCTGGGAGATATTAAGAAATATAAATCAGAAATGTATCTCAAAAGATTAGAGGAGCTCAAAGAATTAAATAGTGTTCATAAAAAAGTGAATGCACGGTGATGTGCACAGACCCTGTTTTCCAGTTGTCCTTAGGAAGAAAACCAGTGTTCATACCCTCTTGACGGCCGTGCACTGGCATCCTGGAAGATCAAACCCTCTGGGAGCAGGAAGGGCCAGACTCCGAAACATTTGTGTTTAAATAAATAAATGCCCTCAGTCATTGGGTCCCCAATGTCGCAGTGCTGGAGTGGCAGCGTCCCCCTCTCTCCTGACCTGCCTTTGCAGAGACGTGACCACACGAGCTGCCTGGAGGGGACAGATGCTCCGGAGACGCCCCACTGTCCAGGGTGGCAGAAACCCTCCGGAGTCAGCTCCCTTCCCGACGAAGGCTGGGCTCTGGAGCAGAGGGGGACTTTTCTCACTGCTTCTCCGGCGGTCCTGACCTCCGTGACCATCTACCAAGCCCTGATCCCGGCTTGCATGGTGGCTTGCAAGCACGCGGGCTGGTGCTGAGCAGCGCCGGCCATGCCCAAGCTCACGTTCATGGCAGGGCTGCCGGGGGCGGCGTTGGGGGACACCCCGGTGTAACCCCCCCCGTAGCTAGCCCCATACGGGCTGCTGCCATAGGCACTGTAGTAGGAGCTATAGGAGAAAGGGCTGGCGGTGATGCTGTATGGGGCTGGGTAAGGCTGGGAGCCCCCAAGACAGGGTTTGCCGTCCCTGACCAGCACGGGCACTGCCACCCTCCGCGGGGGCAGCGGGTGGGCAGCCAGCTCCAGGGATTTATCCTGCCTTTGCCTCTTGCACTTGTACCTCCGGTTTTGGAACCAGATTTTCACCTGCGTGGAGGTGAGCTTGAGCACGCTGGCGAGGTGCTCCCTTTCCGGAGCGGAGAGGTATTTCTGTTGCTTAAATCGTCGTTCCAGTTCGAACACCTGAGCTTGGGAGAATAAAACTCGGGGTTTTCTCCGCTGTCGCTGCTTGGGATGGTGGTAGGGGTCAGCTTTCTTCTCGTCTGCCTCGAAAGGGTGGGCGAGCAAACGTCTTCCTGCAGCGAGAAAAACCCAAAGCAAAGTGAGACCCGAGTCCGGTTCTGTTCCCAGGGAGGGTGTGTTTCCGAAGGAGGAATTGGGAATGGGGCAAAGATAAAGTCGGGTTGATAGTTGATAAGTTTAGTATTAACTTTCCTATGATGTTTAATGGGAGTTCAAGAAAATTCCCTTTTTTTGGATGGAATTAGAAGCCTGACTGTTATGTGAATTTTGGATAATGCTTCCTTTATTCCCTCCTAAAGATGCCTGTGCCGCTGTGGGTGCTGCCACCGTGGCAGCCCCAGCCTGGAGGAGCACAGGGAAAGTGGGGTACGCTGCAGGTTCCAGTACCCCAAAACACAACTCCCTCCTTCCCCACTGTCCCGCTCCGGAGGGATGGAAGCGATTGCAGTCAGACTTGTGGCAGGATTTGCCTCCAGCGCCTGAGGAAAAGGGAATCCCGCAGCTCTCCGAATTTAAGCAAAACCAGAAAAAAACCGAAGGGGCTGGGAACGAAGGGGGAAAAATTGTTAGCTCTGAGAGGAGATGTAAAGTAGTTGTTTGGTGTTGTTTGGTGGTTGGTTTTTTGTAAATTTGCTGGGGTTTTGCGCTGCAGGCGGGCCAGCGGGGGTCTCGCACGGCCGTCGCTCCCCGGCTGGTGGGACGCTTTCGGGTACCCTGGCAGCCACAGCAGGGGCTCAGG
>VFFE01008899.1:1656648-1706730 GCA_008921705.1 Burhinus oedicnemus | reverse complement strand
GGCTAAACTGCAATAAAACAAATCGAGTCGATTTTAGCTCCATTAAGGTCACATTAGCGAGCGGCTTTGGGAGATAAGGGCTGATAAGGGGCGCAGACCACCTAGCTCCTGCCGGCCGAGGAGGGGGGGGATGCTGCAAAAGCCCCCATCAACCTGGGCTGCCCACCGACAGCAGCTCTGAGCCCCAGTTCCCTCCCAGTCTGTCCCAGTGCTGCCTTGGTGGGTGGGCACTGAACTGACAGACCCCCCCCCCCGGTGGGGCATGGAGCAGGGCCAGGGCCCCCCGCGTGAGTTTGGGGAGTGGGGCCGGGTCCTGGGAGCCCCGTGGGGCAGTGGGGAGCCCCACCGGCCGTGGGGTGACGCTGGGCCTTATCTGAGCCCGGTGACCGGCTATTTCAATTAAAATTCCTGGCCGGCCTCAGGGGCTGGTGTTCGCTGATAGCCCTGACAGAGCAGAGCTAGTTTTTGTCTGGGTTGGGTCAGTATCTCTCACACCACCGAAATAGCCAAACCGGACTGTTAGGGGAGCCTGAATAAATAAACTACCCAAAAGCAGGCAAGGAAGTGAGGGGCTGGAACAGGAGGGAAAATAAATACAGTGGCTTGGAGAGAACAGTGCTCACAGCTCCATAGGTCGGTCTTCATTTCTGCGTATTGCACGGGTTCCTTCCCGGCCCCGGTAGTCCGTGCTTTTCCCTGTGTGCACGGTTATGTCCGTGGGACATCCCTGCTCGCGGTGCCTTATTTGCCAGTGTAAAGTAGGAACTGTGACCAAATACATGGCGGGAAACACTGAGGTCACCTTCCCCGGGAGGGTGGCGCAGCGTGGGGCGATGTCTTTGCAGGCCCCCGGCGCAGCCCTCCTTCGGCAACTCCTGAATCCCTTTGGCGGGGGGAAAGCTCAGGCCCTGCTCAAGCTGTTTCTTCTGACCTGCCCTCCCAGAGAGCACTCGCGCTCCTCTGAGGCGGCTTCAAGTTGTGCTGTACCTTGCTACGGGCCTGATCCTGCTCTCCTTACACTTGCTAGGAGTGTGAACTTTCCAGCGTGACCTTTGCGTGCTGAAAGGATACCTGGGGGCTGGTTTGTTGGAGGGTTTTTTTAACTTTTTTTTTGGGCTATGGCACTTGCTGCCCAGATCCCAAAATTTCTAATCCCGTGCAGGAACAGCACTACAACTCCCTTAAAGCAGCCCAGGCTCCTCGGGCTGGAGCCTCCTGCCCGTGCCGGCCACCGCAGCGGCTGTGTGCTCCCCGCAGCTCTTTGCCGTGGTCCCCACGGACAAGGCTAGCTCCTGTGATCCCGTCCTCCGAGTCCGGGGTTGTGCAGTCGTTCCCGGTCCCTGTCTGGATTCATTGCCACGTCTAAATGGCTTGTTTGGGACTCGAAACACCAAAAGGCGAGAGCAAACAGACAGTAACATTACACCTTGGCTCGCTGATGGCGGGAGGCAGCCGGCGCCAAGGTAAAATGCTTGGCTGGGATCGAGACGAGCAGGAAGGAATTGGGGTAAGTAGCTTTATCCGCCCCTAATGACTTGGGGCAGCTGAGATTAATGGAGAGGCCGGAGTTTGGCTCCAGGACCTGCGGGGAGACGAGGCGCTGGGTGGGTCGAGTTGGGGGACAGTGAAGGAAAACGGAGCTTGGCACGGGGCAGCAGGGCAGGATCGGTGCCCTGTGCCATCCGGGGGGCTGTGCTGGCTGCTCCCCATCCCGTTCCGTGCGCCCCCATGGGCCGCATCCAGCCCTCCCTCGCTTGCAGAGCAGCGACGGCCTCTGACATATCCGGAGGCTTGGATGAGGCTTGTAAATCGTCTCCGCAGGCGCTCCCCTGCCAAAACCCGCTGCTGAGCCTGCCCAGCCCCAGCCCTGCTCCCTGCCCCGTGCCCGGGAGCTTTCCCGATGCCGTCGACATCGGCACCCACAAGGGCTTGGGCCCTTCCCGTGGTGCCGGGGATGGACCGTGGCCCTTGGCCGCTGCGTTTTGGCAGCGAGAGGCCACTGGGGGATTTCTGGGAAGAAGACTAATAGGATCTATCACAAGTGATCATAAATCATCGGCTTCTTTTTGACTGGCAAGTTAATTTTATTACAATTCTCCAGGGACATTACTCCTCTTTTTAACTAGGTTAGATGAAATCAGGAGAAAGCGGCTTCTAGCCGCCATCGGGCGTTTAAACGGGAGGATTTCTATGGCAGCAGCACAACCGCAGCTTCCAAAGTATCTGATTTCTGGCAGCTATCGCTGGGACGCATCAGGATCCCAATGAGATGTCGGATGAGCATCCGAGGCCCTGGAAACCCGAGTCTGCCTGCTGGGAGCGTGGTGGGGCAGCCAGCCCTCCCAAGGCACTCCTGCCCTGCCAGAAGGTTTTGATTTTAAAATGCTCAGAACGAGGGAATAATGGGAATATAATGGCAATAAAGGGAATAATGAGTGAGGTGGATGTATTGAGGGGGGGTTGCAAGCACAGAGCACGTGTATAGACATCTCTAAGGAGTTTGCAAATGCTTTGATACAGCTGAAACTAAACTTAAAAGGTTTTTCTGCATCTTCTTCTTTTTCCCAGCTACTTTCTGTCCTTTTTCATCAGTGAAATAAAACAAAAAGCAGAGAAGATGGAAGCCATGGCAGAGGGTGAGCGGCAGGCAAGTGAAGGAAAGCAGATTCCCTCTCCAAAGCTTTCTAATAAACATCGGGGGGGAAAAAAAGCAGAAAAATGTGTTTCTTTTCAGAATCCGTGGGATAAAAATAACTTTGGAACTTTAGCAAGTTTTCATGGAGAATTTGCTTTCTGCCTGGCTCCGGGACGCAGGCCACGTCCCCGCCGCGCTGGCAGAGGCAGGCAGCGGGCGAGGGCAGCCCGGGCAGGCTGGGGGGGCATCTCCATGTGACGAAGCACAGGCAGTACCGGTGCAAAGCTGAACTGCCAAAATTGGGGCAGGCTGTCATCTCCTGCCCTCTATTTATCTCTTTTTTTTTTTTTTTTTTTCCCCATTTTAGCCAGCTCTTACCCGTTTGAGACAAGCCAGCGCTGCTCTGCGCCGCTCCCGGCTGCTCTCTCGGGCTGGGTTTTATCACCATTTTTTTTTATCTTTTATTTCTGGATTTTTGGGGACCTGTTGAAATCAGGGCAATTAAACGGAGAGAGGGTTTCTCAGCTGCTGCTCCAGCCCTATCTGCTAGCGGGAGAGGTGTCCTGTGCCAGAAGAAGTTTGGGACTGACTTCACCCCAAAGCCCTGTAGCAGCAGAGTCCTGGCCTAAATCGTTAGGCAGCAGTGCCCTCTGCTTGGCCACCGCAGAGGTGCAGCTTCGCGCCTCGGCACGCCAAAGCCTGGCAGTGACAAGGGGGGGGCGAAGATCCCCCCGTGCCCCTTCACCCAGGCTGGTAAGGAGGAGTGGAGCAGCGGGGGGGGGGCAGGAGCTGCTGAGCTTTGGGGGTTTGCTCTGTCACGCTCGGGAGATAAAAATAGTGGTCGGTGTTAAAAGTGTTCTCGCCGTCTTTTAAGCAGGAGAGTTATTTTTAACTGGGATTATTTCGGTGAAGCGTAATGAATAATTCAGCGTCTCCCGGTGCCGGCAGATGGAGAAAATTTGAACTCGCAAAATGACATTCTGGGTACTTGTCTGTCACTTTTTCTAACGAGGCAGCCGTCGGGAGCATCCTCCGTCAAACCGTCGGGGCTACCGGCTCCTTGCCCCGTGTATTTCCATGCCGAAGAATGCAACCCCCTGGTTTGCAGTGGGCAGAGGGGGGGTCTGTGTGTGTAGGGGGGGGGGCTGTGCTGGGGCGGCAGCACCGGGGCTGAAGGTGCTGAGCAAGAGCGGAGTCTCCCCGCGGAGGTTTCGCAGCCGCTGGCTGCCCCTTCCCAGCATTTGGACATGGCAGCGGTAGGTTTGCGGTTGGGCACGATGACCTCAAAGGTCTTATCCAACCTGGATGATTCTATGATTCTCCACCCGGGTATTTTGGCCAGACCATTCCTGCGTCCATCCCCTTCCTTTCCCTGCAAAAACAGGTCTGAAAGCAGCCGGGGTGCAGCCCTGCCCCGACCTCCTCTGCCCTCGGTGCCGCCTGGGTGGCCGTAGGGATGATGACCAAGGAGCAGAATTTTCCCATCTTTGGGGTTCCTGGGGATTTAGCCAAATTCTTGGGGATGCTTTCAGGACAGGGCTGGGCAGGAGGTGGCGGCAGGAGCGAGGAGAGGGCAGGAGGCACCTGGGGGCTGCCGGAGGGGAGAGGATGGGTGCTGGCAGGCCGAGTGGGTGCTGGGTGGTGGGTGCCGTGGGGTGGTGGGGCACCCTTCGGTCGGCAGATGGCACAAGAGCCGTGGCTGAGCGCCTTGGGAAGGGAGCAAAGCTGCTGGGAAAACATAACTGGGGGGGGGAAGGAATAAGTGCATCACCCTGCAGCTTGCTGAACAGTAAGGGTAGAGCAGGAGGCACCGCAGGCTGGTCCCTTCCAGCCTCCTCCGCAGCTCCCAGTGAGTCCCAGTAGGAGCCCAGTCTATCATCTCTCCCACCAGCAGCTCCGTTAGGGTTGGAGCATCCCAAACTCGTCCTCGGGCTTCCCGCAGCTGCATCCTGCTGCTTTGCCGGGCAGCGAGACTGCCGAACTCCCGGCTGGGTTATTCAGGAGGGAGCCGAGGGGCTATTTAGCCCCCAGGAGCCGAGTGCTGAGGGGGCTTGTGAGCACGGTGGGAGCCAAAAAAACCCCCTGGCTATGGCAAGGAAAATAGGGACGAGACATGGTGAGAAATGTGTGGGGTGTTTGGGATGCAACCGCTCCTCGGGGAAGGGGGAATTTGATCTGTGCCTCTTCGATGCTCAGGGTGCAAAGCAGCACCCCGAACGCTGTGCGGCGGGTGCCCTCCCCTGCCTTCCAGCAGGGCAAGTGGGGTGTAAAACCCTCCATCGCCCTTTGAGCCGCACGGGAGAGGGCTTTCCAAAATGCCGATGAGCTGCGGTGCACGGGACCGAGGAAAAGCTGAGCTGGGTTCTCCCCCGACCTCCCGATTTCACCTCCCCAAACCCCAAACCTCAACGATCCTCACGTAAAAAAGGGGGTTCCTCCTTCACCCCACGCTCTCCGTACATCCCCGTCACAGGCTGCCCCGCGGTTTGCAAACACCAAGCACTGCGCAAGTGTTCTTTATTATTGGTTTTGACAGGCTCGGTTAAGTGGGCGGCCGGGGCCTGGCAAACGTGCTTGGGTTCGCTTTTTGCTTTGGAACAACCACGGGGCTCGCCACATCTGTTGGGTTTGTGTTTTGTTTTGTTTTGCCTTTTTTTTTTTTTTTTTTTTTTTTTTTTAATGGGAGACATTTATTTAGATTGAAGAAAGATCGCTTGGATACCGGGCCAAAAACGTAACTTAAAATATCTGGATTAAATAAGCTCCTAAAATAAGGAGAATTGCTTAATTTTTCTCTCTGATGTCATCTGTGGACGCTGCACGCTGAAATCCTAGGCATGATAATATTTAAATAAAATGCAGCCTCAAATAATTCACAGGGCAGGGGGGAAATGCATCATGCGTTATCAGCTATTACATGTCATAGATTTCCTATTTGTCAATCTACCCACCCTTAAAATATATAAACTGGCTGTGAGCAACTTCCTGAGCCTGAGAGAAATATGTGCCGAAGCAACTGGAGGTCAACCCGAGCAGCCCATTCGGTCCTCGCGTTTGTGCCGCCCTCTTTGGAATTTAATTTAAAAAAACAAAACAAAACAAAAAAAAACCAACAAAGCAAAACCAAACCACACCACAAAAACCCACGATTAATGATCCGGCCATCAGTTCCGAGGATCAGCTGTGTAATTTTCCGCTTTCAACTAAAAGGTTGCCAAAAGGAAGAACCTCCTTAAAACCCAAGTGTGTGAATGGTGTGTGCTGGGGGTTAGAAACTCCTCCACGGGACGCGGCCTGACGGCTGCGACAGCCGGACCCCCCCCCAGCGCCCAGTCCCAAACCTGGCCCGTGTCCCCCTGTTTCAGCCGGGGCAGCCGAGACGCGGGCAGGTCGCGGCCGTGCCCACGCTCCGCTTCTTGCACGGCCACAAATCCCCGGCATTTGCTCCCGTCCAGCCTCGCTGCCGCTGTTTGCACGGGGAGAAGCATTTATTCCACCCCAGCAGGATTTGCTCTCATCTATTTTCACGTCACGGCAATAAATTTTGCCCCGCTTTGGCCTTTAAAAGTAACGGCATGCCGCAGGCATCTATTTCTAACAACCACAGGCATCTGCTGCCCGCGGGCACGAGCATCGCTCCTGCAGCTCCGCTCTGCGCAGGGCCAGAAGGCGACACATTCGGTGCCCGCGTTGCAGCGTTTGCCGCCTGCTCCAGCCCAAACCCAGACCCCTTTTGCACCGAGCATCGTACGGACACTGCGTATAAAACCAGTCTTTTGTGTAAAAATGGAGTTTACGTGGTACCCGCTCCCCTTGCGGTGCAGCCAGCCCCGAGCATCGTACGGACACTGCGTATAAAACCAGTCCTCTGTGTAAAAATGGGGTTTACGTGGTACCCGCTCCCCTTTCGGTGCAGCCAGCCCCGAGCAGTGTTTAGCAGGACCCTGCACCGTGCTGGAGGGTTTTATTTCCAGGCGGAGAGCAGCACAGCTAAGGTTTCACTCCATTATTCAGTTAACGGGGAGATGAGGTTACCGAGCCGGCGATGCTGCGGGGACCGCAGGGCTGCTGCCGCCGAGGGGTACCCAGGGGGTGCGGGGGAGACGCTGCCCCTGCTTCTGCCGTGCCACGGCGGGTCCTGCCTCGGCCATGCCACGGCGGCCAGATGTGGCGACCAGCAGCTGCAGCTGGTTTCTACCGCCGCCAGTTTCACAATATTTATTTTTGCCTTTCACAGTTTTCATGGGCTGTTGTTGGGCTCGGGAGCCGTTTAGTTGGCTTAAGCGTGGCCCAGGAACCGGCACTGGCTGGAGGAAAGACCCAGATCTTGTGTTATTTCCCTTCGTGCCATTAAAACAGCCGGCAGACGTGGCAGCGGGACGCCGTCCCCTCTCAGGAGCCTGTCCCAAGGCTCGTGGCCGTGCCATGTGCATGTCCCCACTGCGGAGCCAGGGGGTGTCAGCGTGGGCAAGACCCCGGGTACAACCCCGCTGCCCCACGGGGACGTATTTGCTCTGCTCGGTGCTAGTTTAGGCGTCTCACTGGGTTTTCCTCGAAACCAGCTCTGCCGATGGCTTTTTTTGAGAGGTCGCTGCTCTAAGCTGGCCCAGGGTGGCAGCCGGGGGGTCAGGCCACCTCCGCGAACCTGCCACCACCCTCCCTTTGGGCTGCAGCAGGGATGGAGCCGTGTCCCTCGGCCCATGCTGATGGGAGAGCCGCCTCGCAGCAAGCAGGGTGACAAAACGGGACCCTCCAGGGCCACCGCATCGCCTGGGTGCGGGTGCACGTGGGCTCGGGGGGGCGCAAGAGAAGAGGAGGGGTGGCTTGGCTCACTTAAAAGGCTTTTAAAAATATGACAAAGTTTCTTTACATTATTTAAAAGCCTCTTTAAAGAGCAGCTGCCTCCTATTAATACCGCTCGGGCTGATAATCTTTGCTGGGATCTATCTTTAGAGCGCTGCCAGCATAAATGGGAGCTGGAGGTGCAGCGCGGGGGTGACGTCAGGCTGCGCGCCGGCTCCGGGGGCGGCCGAACCAGCTGAAAACACATCGGAGCCTCCCAGGAGGAGGAGAGGAGCGGGGAGGAAAGCAAATAATACCCTTGGCTTTTTGGGCTGGGTTTGGAGAAATCCACCTTTCGGTTGCCCGTTTGCTTGGAAATGCGTCCTTTTTGTGACACTCAGGTGCAGTTTTTTGGGAGCGAGGGAACACGGCCGGGCTGCGCTCCCCGGCTGGGATGGGGATGGGGATCACGATGTGTTTTGCTGGCTCAGCATGAGGTGGTTTAAGCCCAGCTTGGGGAAAAGCGTGCAGAGGAGGGTTGGTTTTCTTGCTGCCCAGTGCAATCCCCGCAGCAGTACTGGGAAACGCGCTGTGTTAGAGGCGGCTGCGCTGGGGCGGCCGCGACTGAACAAACCACACAAGAGTTTGCAGAGACGCGGCTCTGCCCCGACTCAGCCTCTCTGCCTTGAATCCGGGCTGGAATCGAGACGATTCCGTGTTTTCAGGTGCTGTCCTTTGACGCAAGCGCGGCTTCAAAGGGGACCCTGAATAATCCTGCTCTCCGGCGTCAGCGCCGTGGGGGGAAGAGGGTGAGCGGGATCAAAACTCTTTGACTTGCTTTTATTTCCTTTGCTTTCTTAATCGCTTCCTGACAGCCCCGGAGCTGCATGAGAAATCCTCCGGAGTGATGCTGCGCAAGGGCTGACGCAGCTTTCGCCCCGTTCCCAGCGGAGCAGCACGGGGGTGGGGGGGTTTGTAGGGAATAACACTGAGCTTCAGCTTTGCCCTTTGCCATGATGACCGAATCCCAAACTGCTTGAGATTTCATCAATAATTGTCTTAAAATCAAATTGCAGCTGAGCTGGAAGCCCGAAATGCCTTGCCAGAAGAGAGCATCTCCGTGTTTTCTTTGCTTAAACCGGAACCCATCCTTAGTTTGGCTTGGTTAGACTTATCCCAGGGGAAACAGGACTTTTTGGGAGCTCGGATCTCAGCCAGGCGTTGGGATGTCGAAGGTGGCAGTAAGCTGGGACAGTTGGCTCATTCTTTTAAGGGACTTAAGGGCAATGAACGTGGCTAATCAGTCACTCAGCGTGCGAGAAACTTATTATTGCATTAAAACAGCATTTACAACCTCGGTAAGGAGCTGCCGCCTGCGTGACAAGCAGCCAGAGCACATCAGACCTCTCTGACCACACATGTCATTTAGAGAAAACCACTCGTATTATTCATTCCTTCATATCATGCCCATCGGCTGAATATCAGGGGATGCTGGAAAAAAACCCTAACGCTCATCGTGCCAGAGCCCGGCTGCACAGCGGGACGTGTGCCGCTCCCGCCGGCCTTCGGTCAGCGTCTGCTTAGCAAATTGCTGGAAATTCAAGTTCGAGGGAAGATTTTTCTCTCTATATGGCAAATGATGAGCTTTTCCTAGCAGTTTGAACGTCAGAGCAGAAGGATATTTGCTCTTCCGCTGTCAGTTGCTGCAAAACTGTGTCGGAGATCGTAGAGCTGAGCCGGGCACCGATGCGTGCAGGATTTCTACGGCACCAACGGGACTTCTTTTAGCTTGTGCTTGGATGTGAAATTTGGGAGGTGTCGCAGCCAGATGCTCCTGGCAACTCGCTTGCACGTAAACGGGCCGTGGGTGGTGGCCGCGGCTGGTGTTCGGGCTGGGATTGTCTCAGCTGTGTCGAGCTGCTTTTTCAGCCTTGCTGAAAAATCCGTGAGCTGAAACCCGGGGCTGCATCAAAGTGTCCCAGGTAGCCCCAAAAGGGGATGCTGGGAAAATCCCTGGTATTCGTGGAAAATTCCTCTGGATGCTGATCTTCCCTGGAGTGCCGAGGGGCCCTGAGGCCTCAAGCAAGAGGTCCCTCGTACTTGACTCCGATTAGTGACTAACGACGGGGTGAGCCTCAGGCTCCGTGAACTCCAAACCCACCCCTAGGAAGAATAAAGCCGCACAATGCTGGGAGCCGAGCAGAACGCCTTTCCACACCAGAGGAAAAACCAATATTGTCCTTCTGGTAATCTCATTTTTTCGGCCAGAACGTACCACTCCCCATCCTTAAGGGAAGTTTGCTCCCTGACCTGGGAATCCAGCTCCGGGGCTGGTGCATCTCCCTCGGGGTCCCGTGGGTGGATCTGCCCGGAGCCCTTTCCTCTGATGCGGCGATAAAACATCTGTCCTCTCCAGCTCCATCAATCAAAGCTTTAACCGTGTCAGCGGGGCTTGGGTGTCCGTCCCTGCCGGCACCCGGGCCAGTGACGAGGAGGAAAACGCTCGTGCGTCGTTGGGACTCCCTTGACTCACCGATGGCAGCTCCACCTAGCCAGTCACGCGCTTTTCCGTGAGCCGCCAGGACTCTCGGCCTCCTCCTTCCTTCTTCCTGAGGACAGTGTCTTTGCCCAAAGGAAGGAAAGATTTACCTCCGGCAGGAAAGATTCGTGGCTGCGTGGCAGGAGCGTGTCCTGCCCGGCCAGGAGCCGGCGGGCCAAGGGGAAGGTTCTCGGGACAGGGAGTTGAGCGATGCGCGTGGAAACTTGTGCATGGGAGCACTGGAGTGAGCAAATGTGATGGAGGAATGAGAAACCCAAGGAAACATCTGTCTTGCTCTCTCATTGTTCAGATTTATTTGATTTTTAAAATTTTTGTGCTTGCAGCTTCTCTTGCAGCTTGCAGCCGGGCTCTTTGCTGTGGCCGTAGGAATAAAGGCGTATTTAGGAAAAGATCAAAGCGACCTTTTTCAGATAATTAGCCATGAATGTGAACTCAAATCCCACAGACGGACACCTCATTCCCATGAAAAACATGGCCAGTGAATAAAAATGATTCTAAGAAACACATGTGAAGCAGTTAAGCAAACAACGGCTCAGAAAAAGTTTTTTTTAAGTCCTGAAAAAACTTCTAGGATTAATTATCAGCACAGTAATAAAAATAAATAGCTGGGCTCTTTCTGCTGGTTCGGACTGTCTAAATTCCCCAGTTGAGAGGAAAATCATGCTAGGCTTTCGGCACGACTGGCTGGAGATGGCTGATGATTTTATTGAGCCCGGTTGATTACTCCAAGCCAAACAGCACATCGAGAGAAGAGCAGGGATTTGTTTTTGCAGCACAAAACGCTCCAAGCCTGCAGATGAAAAATAGCCCTGAAGGAAATTCAAAGGAACCAACTGGAATTTTCTCCCGGCTTGAGAATACAGGGAACAGAGTTCCCATAAAATGATTTTTCTCTTTAAATAACCATTATGAGCGGCTCGGTTTTGTGTGCCTGGACCCGCAGCATCCGTCCCGGCGGGGGGAAAAACTGGAGGGGGAAGCGGGAAAGGGCAGGTGGCAGGGATCGTCCTTTGTAGCCACAATCTGGGCTATCCTGGCATTTCAGTGTGCTTAAAAATAAAAACTAAAGGCGGGGGGGGAAGAGAAAAAAAATCCTGTCCGTGTGAAAATGTAATTATTTCCCCCCCCATGAGCTCACACAGGTTTTACTTGTTTTTCCAGCTGTTGTCTGGAATAAAACTCCCGTGTCTCTCGCAGGTATTTTCTGCCTGAGGTTCTCCAGCCTCTTGCAACCTGGATCCTTCTCCAGCGCCGAGATAAGGGGGGTTTACAGCAAAAATTGTCTGACGTTATCTCTAACGCCTAACTTGGCCTTTTCCAGGAGGAAGCCAGCCTTTGGAAATACAGGTTTGTATACTGTGAACCAGGTGAGGAAGGGTTGTGTCCTTGGAAAATTCTGATTTATTGAAAGAAAGTAATTTTTGTGAGTGGATTATGCTGTTGAACACTGTTTTCTATAAACTTTCCATATGGGCTGAGTATCCCTCCTTCCGATCAGGCCTTGGAAAGAGAGGGCTTTCAAGCAGCTTTATTCCCCCCGCAAAATCCCTCAGCGTAACTTTTGGCCGTTGCTTTACAGTGAAGTCTCCGAAAATCTCGACTGCATTTGTATAGCTCGGTGTCCTGCGGCTGCGAGTTCCCCGGTTTATAATACGGTAAAGTCCGCAGCCATTTGCATTCCTTCTGCCTTTTGCTTTTGCATCTCGCGCATCGAACCTCGCACGATGGGAACCACCACTGCGGAGGCAATTTGTTTGCTCTTTGATTTTATTTTTAGCATCCTACTTCACTTTTTTTTTTTAAAAAAACTTCTTTCATATTCCCGGTCGTACTGGCTGAATCATGGTAGCAAAGACAATGTCCTTTATTATATTGTGGAAGGACCTTTTTTTTTTTTTCTGCTTTTTATTTTTCTAAGTTCACGGGAGGCAGGAAATGGAGCCTGTTCCCAAATTTCACTCCCGGTCGTTTTGCCCAGTGTCATTCAAAGCGCCAAAGTTCACACTCCTCCTCGCCTGCTCTCGCTCGCTCGCTCTCTCTGTCCTCGCTCAGAACGGCAAAGCAAGCAGGAAGGGTGAGGACCAGGAAAATCTGAAATGATTTTCCCCTTGTTTTGTAATGAAACTTTAAAAAAAAAAAAAGGACAAGACAAGAACATCAGTCAATCATGTACTTTGGGCCTCGGCCAAACCAAATCAACTCCTGGTCTGTTTGCTCCATGTGAAGATGATAACCAGGACTTTAATGCGCTCCGAGCTCTGCGCCCTCATCGAGCCGAGGTTTCCTTTTCCAGGAGCTGGTTTCTGCACAGGCTTTCCACCGTGGTGGCTGTTTCCATTACCCTGCTGCTGGTTTGAAATCAAACCCCTGTTTATTAGCACTGGTCAAAACACGTCATCTGTTTTCTAACTCTTGAGGCGTTGTTGCTCTTCAGAAATATTGTCACAGTTGGGGACACCAGGTAAAAATTTGCCATGAAATTAAGAATAAGAACAACAACAACAACAACAACAACAACAACAACAACAATAATAATAATAATAATAATAAAAAATCCTCCAAACAGTCTGATTAACACTTTTGTTCTTTTTAAAGAACTCCACTTGACTCACGCTGCGTGCTTTATATGCTATGTAAATGAATTGTTGACATTTTTGCCTATAGGGTACCTAAACCCCACCACAAGGTTGGTCTTGAATTTGGGAGGAGAAAGGAAAACTTGCATTATAATGCCACACTTTCCGGTGGAGCGCAGGTGATCTTGCTTCGAACCACGCTGGAGAGTTCTCGTGTCATTTACTCCTTTCGTTTTGGGGTCGAGCCTTAGCCCTCGGGGGAGCTATGGGGAGGAAGGAAAAAACCCCAACCCAGAGTCAGCAGGGTTTCAAACCTAATTTGTTGTGTAGAATTATTCTAGAACAGTCCAGATTTCTAAGTGCACTGGGGTGAGGTGCTTTGGGCCAGCAAAATCCTCAAACTCTCTGAAAGCAATTTCACTTTAGGGCTGCAGTTTGCTGACGAGGAAGCCATACAGGCTGAGATTTATGAAGATTTCATAGGAATAGTGCATTGTATTGACAGTAATTCTTTTCTAGTGGTTATTAATTGCCAAATAGCTGTGAAAGCCAGCTTTTGGAAGCGTGGCATCCAAGGCACGCTTTTTGGAAGAGCAGAAACGCTAACTGCCGCTCTTTCTAGCCATGTATAATTCACGGTTCATCCCTAAAACTTTTTGTCGTTTCTAATCCAATGCTGCTCCCTTTGCTGCTTCTAGAAAGTGGGAGCAGGGGAGGGTGTTAATGAGCAGCCGGTGATTTACAGGTCGGTGAGCGGATGCTCAGCTCAGCGAGTGATTTGGGGATTCCTACTAACGGACAAGCAAACGAAAAAGCCAGCGGTGCCACCCCTCGCTAAGACCTCTGGCGTGTCGGACCACTCGGTGGCACCTGCACAGAGGTGGGAACTGGGTTCGTGTTCCTTTCGTAAACCCAACGGATTTGGTGCTCAGTTAGGGAAGCGATGCCGACATTTCGTAGTAATCCTTTTCGCTTTTAGCTTTTTCCTTTGGGGAAAGGATTTTATGAGAAGCCTAATGAAACTGGCAGTACAGCCGAGCGCTTCGGGTGATGTACGTCATCGCCCTTTCTGCCTGTTTCTGAGGTATTGCTCGACTCCCGCTGGAACGGCGAAGCTCACCTGGAGCCAGGAACAGGGAGAATTCCCCCGGCGGTATCCAGGTGAGCGGGTGGGGGGTGGCTTGTCACCACCGATAGATTGACAGCAATAAACAGGAGCTCCAGGAAGGTCCAATTTCCTCAGCACCTCGGCCCTCGTTTGCAGCAACGCTAAATAAGCGTCGCTCTGGCTCATCAGCTCTCAGTGCTGTGACCAACAGCAGCTCATTTGTTCACAGGGAAGGATAAATTCCGATTTTGGTAACTTATTGTATCTCATTATGCACTTAGTTTTTGACTAAAAAGGGATGTCAGCAAAAGCAAAGTTTGAATAGCCCCTTTTGAAAGTAATTTCCAAGTTGCTGGACAAAACAAGAAGGAAGAAGAGATTTTCTTTTTTTATCCACCGTATTGCTAATATTTATTCTTTGGTTCTCTCGGAAAAGTCTTACTCTAAGTGACAGGGGAAATAGTTTTTTAAGCTTTGCAGTAGCTTTTGCAGCAGTAACTCTGAACTCGTCTGCCGGTCTTCCTCTGACGAGTATTAAATCTATTTGATCTCCCACTGGAAATTAGAGATTTCCTGAATGAAGTGTAAATGCACATTTCCATGTACATCGAAGCCAAAATCAAGGTATTTTCTTTTTCCTGCAATGCTGTATGGATGCATTCGTTAAAAAATGGTTCTGCCTTAATTTTGTAATCAGGCTAAGACACAATTTACAAGGTCAGGCCAGGGTCAGAGAGAACCACAACGGGAGCTTTATTAGCCCCGGGATTTGCAGCTGCTCCCAGACATTGCGGGCCCAGGATTGGAGGTTTTGGTCAGACCAGATTTATCCGGGGCATTATTCCAGTGATACTCGCCATGGTGGTCTGGATGCCGAAAGGCTACTTCAGGAATCATTTGCTCTGCACTTGTGTCCTTCTCCCTGTTTTTCCCCAGCCCTGGTGCCGGAGACTGAGCGAGCTGAACCTCTGCCTTCCCATCCCCTGCACCGCAGGGTCCCAGCCTGGGGCGTTCTGCATCCGGACGAGACGTAAAAGCTGCGATGCTCAGTCGACGGCAAGTGCAACAACTTGCTTGTTGGTCGGATCGTAATCAGCAGTCACAGTAAGGTTCAATGAGAGTCAGACACTAAAACCCCTTAAATTTGACATTTTATTTCATTGCAGAAGAAAATCCAACATAGGCCTCATTATGTTATGCATCTTTAATTATAAAAATAAGCAAAGAAAATAACTTGCATCTTTCTCATTACTATGATATGTTTCAAATAACCTTTATATGAACACACTGAGCTTTAAAAATGTAATTTAAACAATAAATAATGACATATACCAGATATGCTCACTGTTTATTCCAGTACTCAGCAAAAAAACAAAAAACCCAAACTCTCTCCCCCTTCTAAGTATCTTTAAATTATAAATACATAATGCAAATTTATAATGGCACAAAACACCTAAAGTGCAAACAAATCACAATGAGAATCATGCAAACATTTCTAGATAAGCCCCTCCCCGCCCCCAAGAGAAATCATTTTGCAATGAACGCAAGATTAAAAAAATAAAGCGTTAGAGATTAAATAAAACATGAAATAGCTGGACTTAATATTGAGAATCATTCCCCAGCCCCAGGGGGATCTCTCTCACCTAAGTCAAACCATCTAAAAAATCCGGCATCCTTCCCAGGCGACGGGAAGTGCCTCTCCCGTCTCCATGTCCCCTCCCCTGAAAAGAGAGAGCTTGAAATGACCAGCTTAGGCTAGATGGCAGAAGTTAGGCAAGGTGAACCCCAGGCCTTTTGATTTTCGGGATGTGTGCTCGCGGCTTCCTTACTACTTCAGCAAAGAGAAAAAAAAGTGACGTTAAAGCAGCTCAAAAATCTCGTGATGTAGTTGAGGCTCTCTCCGGCACGGGGCATCCAACAGCAGTGCCAGTGCGGAGAGGCCGAGCTTTGGTTTGCACAGGGGATGTTCACCTGCGATACCAGAGCAAATCGAATCGGGGGGAATTATTTTCCCAGTCGTTTTCCCACCTGTATTAAGGGGACAACAAGTTTAAGTTCCTACTGGAAAAAGAAAGTTAATTATTACAACCCGAAAAGATAGGGTTTGGGGTAATCTAACCCTCCTCCCCATCCCTAAATCAACTTTATAAACCTTCTTTGGGTTTCCATAGAAATGGATGCGCAAAGCGACAGAGAAGCCACTCGCCGTGAGGAGCATCTCCGTGGAAAAGCGTGCCTGCTAGATGTCCTCAGTGAGCTCTGCTGCTGTGAGCCCCCGCGACTTTGGGTACCCAAAGCGGCAGCTGCTTCCCACAGCGCAGAGCTGGGCTCCGTAGCGCCAGCGCAGCCAGCGGGACGGGTGGTGGGACACCGTCTGGAGCCAGGGACAGACCTGTTTGTAACTATGTCCCCAACTAGCAATACGCGCTTGCTGCGTGAACCCCAGCAGATTTAGCGATCCCCGTCTCCCAGCGGTGCGGCGTGAGGTGTGATGCTGTGGGGTGCGGAGTCACACGTGCACGGTTCTGGGATCACTTCCTAAGCACAAGTCAAACTTTTAGGGTCAGGATATTCAAGGGGCCTTTGGTTTTCACCTTGCAAAACTTCCTTGTGTCGGACTCTATATACCTGACTGTGATTTAAGAACGAGCAATATTGCATCTTGCTTGCCCTGGACGGCACGATTCAGAGTATTAAAAAAAAAATAAAATAACAACCCTCTACCGTCAGCAACATTTTTTGCTGCTTACAATTTTATGACAGCACTTTTGGGCTACATTTAATGAAGACAGCAATATCAGAAATGCTGCCACTGCATCTGGTTTCAATATATTAGCAGCAAGTTATTGTTTAAAGGCTTTGTGGTTTAAAAAAAAAAAAGTTATATTGCTTTAGATTTTTAAAAGAAAACTAGATCCCTCCTTCATTAGCTCTCTAACTAGTTGAGCAAGAGTCATCCACTCTGCAGACGGACTCTAACGGGATAGATTTGGAGCGTGGAACTGGCCTTGTTGATCGCGTGCCACAGTGTGGCTTTTTTTGGCTCCCCGAAGCCCAGCCAGACTACTGTGCGGAGAGCGGCCGTGGGGGGAGCCCCCAGCTACCGCGCCGGGGCCGGCTGCTCCGCTCCCATCCGCAGAGGCTGCCGGAGAGCTGGATGGCAGGAAAGGCAGATCTGAGAGCGTTAATGCACGTGGCCTCTTAAAGGCAGGCACACTGCTTTACTTCTGAAGCTTAAGAGAATTTAGAGGATTTTTTTCCTGCCTTTCCCCAGAAATCAGCTTTCTAAAGGAAGTTTTACCCTGTGGTAGCTATGAGAAGCCAAAGCAGCTTTTTGTCAGCCATCTGATAATTCCCCAAACAGCTCTCCGGCAGCACTCCTGCCGGGGGTATGACTGCGGCTCGCAGCGGCTCTGCGGAGAGAGGACTGGCCAGTCTGAACTCTTCTTTTTTACCTCCCCCCGTCTATTTTAACTACGAGACGAGAGGCTTGTTTCTGGCCCTGTAATCTCTGTCCTAAGCATTTTCTCTCTTTCGTTAGAAAAAGGCCACAGAGTAGAATGCGAACTCTCGAATATGACAGAGATACTGTTTCCAGGAAAAAAAGAAATAGCTAACTTACAAAACTAAGTTTATGCAATAAAGATATTATATTCTGCTCCTTTTAAGCAGACTCTCGTGGAATTTATGTACAGTACATGACAGATTTTAAAACTATTTATACCACAGTTAGAGCAAGACCTTTAATACTCTAGTCTTAAGACAGGGTTTGTTTTTGTTAGATTTCTTTTAAAGCTTTAGACAGTTAAATACAGTACATAGATGTTAGCTTTTAAATACAATGCAAGATTATGTAACCTTCTGACGAGCTTCAACCATAGACTGGCACCTCTTTTAATCACTTCCGCAGTACAAAATGTTCCTTTCCTGATTTGGTGTGTGTCGGGGGTGTGGTTTTATCTCATTTTGCACTGTGGTGCCAGGTCATGGTAACTAGACTCATCCACAGCTAGTGAGTTTGGTAAATCAACGGGTTAACGGAGCTGTATTGGAAGGATTAGGACCGCATGACACTAAAAGACCAGGAATATGACATTCATATTCGTCCATGGCCAGCACAGATTCATAACACGAATTCCATTGACATCTTTAGGATGTGCAATAGTTATTAGTGCATCTATCGTCGCCTACCAGCTTAATACAAGAGAGAATAAGCTATTCTCCTCGGTGCCAAATCTTCAGACTTCAATGGTGGTAGCGCTACAGTACATTTAGAGTTTGGTGTCTGAAGGCCTGACTACTGTACGGTTATATTTAAGACTAAGATTGTTCGGGGTATATTTTTGTGGGGAAGAAAAGAGATGGAGACATTTTGACGGCGGGAAAGCTGAGACACTGAACACAGATCCATGCAAAAGTTTTGTTCGAGAGGAATAGAAAATATTAATGACTAAATCTAAAACCAGTTCCTAGTTGTTATTAAAACTAGCTACAGTACACTTGGTTTGGGTGCATTACTCTTCTAGAAGAGAGACTTCAGCTTTGGTAGTGCTTAGCATCCCTTACACACCCATTGTCGCTCCCCGGAGGCGTTACGCGCTTTCGGCAGAGCTGCGCTTTGCGTGGGCTGGGACGGACCCCTCACCTCGGAGGTTCCTGAAGTAGAGTTTTAGCTTCTGCGGCTCGGTGATACGTCTCCTGGTGAAGTCCGCACGCGGGTGGCCTTGGGCGCAGTGATCTGTCTGCAGCAGGTGGAAGAGGCTTGCCATGTTGGGTCCGATCTTCTCCATCAAGCTGTCCTTGATGGTGCTGACAGTCTCTTCATCGCACTCCAGTAAGCTTCTCACCAGCTTGTTGTAATACCTGCACGAGTTACCATCCGTTATTCCACGGCATCTCCCAGCAGGACTAAAGAAACAAGGTAAGAGCTGATCTCAAGTCAGGAGACCAGTCCAAGCAATAAAACTATGAGAATCAGAATTTTTAAGTCTTTCAGGGTGTGCTTGAAATTGATTTTTCACAGTGCACAATGTGCATAGTCTCACTGCACCTAACAAATGCCCTGGCCCTGGAGATGCTGTGCCCGTGACATACAGAAGGAACACAACCCATCAAACCTCTAATTTAGTCCTAAATGAGCGGCTGCTCCAGCTCTGAAAGGTAAGGCTATAAGCATGAGCAATTTTGGTGTTACCCCGCTGGGTCAGGAAGAAGGTAAGATCAAGGAGCTAAGACGATCTAGTAATTGGCTTAAGTGTGTGTCTTACTCTCCACTAAAGAACCCGAGTTTCTGGAGCTTTAGGAAAAAAAAATAATTGCATCTTTCTCACTGCAGATACTGCCCATCACCAGACGGGATAACAGACTAACCACACCGCTGGGCTGAGCCAGCACGACCCTTCCTAGGAACACCCCCAGCCTGTGGCACCATTCCCTTTCATCCCTCTCCCTCCCCCTTCCTGCGCAGCCTTTAGCAAGGGACCAGACGAGGGAGAAGCAAGCTCAGTCCAAGTCAGAGTCTGACAGAAGCATGTATTCCCCGGGGACCGATCTTTAGGACACACAATCAGTTGTCACTTCCAACAAGCTGAGCATGCACGAAATCATGAGCGAGGACCTTACGCTTTGCCCTGTTGCGTGCCTGCCTCCTCTACAGCCTGCTGCTGCATTTTCGCCTCCCAGCAGCCTTGGGTATGCGTTCTTTGCTCAAGGAGGGAGCCAGGGAATTGTGCTGATCTGTCTCCCCAGCGCTGCTTGAGCCGAGCGGAGAAGAGTGCTCAAAGGAACGATCCTCCGCGGGGCTAAGGCAGAATGAGCACAGCCCTGCGTGCACAGCTGGCTTGGGCAGGGAGAGCAAAGCTGGCAAGTGGGACCTCACTGATCTTCCTAGGGAGAGAAAGTTGGGAAAAGAGAAGCGATCCCATATTTGCTGGGCTACTTCTGCCTGAAAGGACATCGGGGAACTTATTTTAAGCCTTTAAGGTCACCGTGACATTTTTCCACAGGAGTAGAGAAGAGAATAACCTGCAGGTGGAGGAGGGGAAGGAAGAGGGAAATGAGAGTTCACATTCAAACTCCTTTCCTAACTCTCAGCTTTGGCCTTCAGAGCAGCCAGTGGAGGTCAGGTGAGGTTAAAGCTTCTGCTGCATCTGAAGTACAAAAGGACCAGGTTTTGGCACGGTGGAGCACAGTGCAAGCACAACTCCACAGTGCGAATAATAAGGTCTGAAGCGTGCACAGTAGTCGATGATGAATACATCTGTGCAAGCCATACCTCCAGCTTAAATCCGTCCCACTCTATCGGGACAGGAGGAACAGATCCTACCTACCTTCCTCTGCTGCTCTGCCTACACCTCCTTCACAGAGACACAGCTTGGTGGTCTCCATAGCTGGAGCTGCAATCAAACAGCTCGCCGGTGCCTTTCAGTAGCCAGACTGCAAGCAGAGGCAACAAGGCTTTCCTCTCCTCCTGCTCCTGCCATGAGATTAAATCACAGGAAGATGCTATGACCTTTAACTACTTCCTCTCAGTGTCCCCGGCCAAGTGGCACATTCTTATTCGGTGGCTATGTTGGGACAGGGGCTGGGAAAGCAGGATGCTTTAGGAGACCTCAATGTAAACTATTAGCTGGGAAATCCTGCTGCTTTTGTTACTCAACATGTCATAATATCCTTTGGCTTCGGCAAGGGTTGGCGGCTGGGGGGGAGGAGTTCCCTCCGCCTCGGGAGACAGCGGCTCCGGTTCAGGCTCAGTCCTCTGGAGAGGAACATCCCCAACACGTATAACACCGCCGCTGCTATCACCGCATCCTCCCTCGCTCAAGTGTCCACACGTCCTTCCTTCACCCCAATGTCCCTACAGCCCCACCAAGGGCTGTTTAACTCCACCATCCATCGTAGGAACCTGAACTGCTCTTTCCGCCTGTGAAACACGGATGCCACAGTGGCGCCTGCTCCTCATCCCAGCCGGCGGGAGAACGCTCAAGCTAACCTCTTCCAAATTTGCTTGGGGGAAGAGGGGAAAGACACACAAGTATAATTTTCACCTTCCCACAAGTATAAGCTTCTGGATATAATATCTTCAATAGAGTTTTCTATAATAAATTTATGCTGGTCAGAGATGCAACACCTATCTATCACTTGCATACCTGTCCTAGGATTGGTCTGGAGGTTTGAGACGCTTCTAGATCAAGTCAAACAGCCACCCCAAAAGAGCTGTAGCATTCGCTGCAGCCAGCCAACATGTTAAATCGCAGCTTGGTCTGTTTGCACTCAAATTCTAGAGCATATTTACTCAAACTGCTCAAAAAGATCCCTTTTATCCCAATCACAAGACTCAGCACTGATTGTTCCAGGATTTAGAGGAAGAAATCCCTGCCCTTGCAGCGTGACTGCGCAGACTGCAGTAGCTCCCTGAAGCTTCTCTCTGTCCCTTGTCCTTGGAGGATGGGGACAGGGCAGTTCTGTGCTCAGATAAAGGTGCCAGAGAGCAGCGTGACGTGCCCATTTCTGCAGGCAGCCTTTGCTATCAAGAAGGCACAGGGGTGAAAACCCTAAAAGAGGCCAGTAAGAACACCAGACTATCCCTGGAAATATGAACTACCGGATCGTGGCAGAATAAGGTTATAGAGGAGCCTGTTCACTGCTTCCCTTTAAGCTTTCCTAGTTCTTCATATTACCCTGGTAAGTCAGAGGGCAAGGCTCGTTTGCTAGGTGCCATTTAAACCAAAAAAGGGGATGGTTGCAGCCTGAAAAAGTGAATGAAGTTGCAATAGGTTGAGTTGGTATTTAAAAGCTCTGTTTACCATTATACTGCATTCGAACTACAAGGACTAACATTTAAACAAACTCCAGGCTTTGAAGTAACGTATACCTAGTTAATTTTATGATTCTCCCCTGGAGATGTTTATAAGTGTATATGCCAAAAAGAGATTCAGAAGAACGCTGGTAAAACTTAACAAGGATTTGAAAAGGCAAAGAGCGCTACTTAGGCTAAGCTATATTAGGACCTGTAAGAAGTTAGTCAACTTGGTTCCTCTCATTTCTTTCTCCATGCTTCACATTTTTGCATTTGATGCATTTCAGCTGAGGAAAGCTTCACATACCGGTTTGAGAACTGATTTGGAAGCTGGACGACCTCCGTGATGGCTTCAGGATTTCGTTTCGCAATGCCGCACATGTCCAGTTTGCTGTAGCACTCCTCTTGCACTTCGGAGATCATTCTTTGGAAAGTGGAGCACCTCCGGATGGCAAGGAACACCTTGGACGTAACCCCATTTGCAATGCATTTCAAGCTTTCTTTCACAAAAGCTTTTCCCTGGAAACAGAAGCAAAACCTTAAACTGCAACAGATTTCATAGAAAGGGACGTATGAACAGATACTCCGCTGTGGCTGGCTGCTATTAATTACGCTTGCTGCAATTAACAGACCTGCTGGAGATCCCTTACCATGCACAGCGGGGAATTGGACCCTAAATGCTTGTAATTATTGCATAGTTATAGTCAGAGCAGTTTCAGTTGGGATGCACAGAGTCCAGGGAGAACAGCAAGCTCCCGTTCCCAAAAGGTTTAGGCAATGGAAGTCTTTGCGTGAAGAGGCCGAGGAGTGCCAGCACCAGAGATGGGCCAATTCTGCCCTCCGGGAGGGGGCCGGACCGCTCGCTGCATACCAGCGATTTAACGCATCTGGTTCCCCAGACCTCAAGATGCTTTAAGAGCTTTTAAGTTGGTCCTTGGGAGTGAGAGCGCAGGGAATGAGGGGGTGTGCACATTTTGGGAAGAAAGTACGACGGAAAAGGGCCCTTGGCAGAGCCACAGTCCTCTGATATTATCCTATTTATTCTGCTGCGAGCGACTGCAGCTCCGGAGAGGCTGATCTGGCCGTGCATTCCCAGGCCTGAAGACTTCCAATTCAAATCCCAGCCCTGTGCCAGGTCACACAGTCAGAAGACTGACTTTGTTAGAAGAACGTTTATATTTCCTCCTGAAGAGGAAACTTAGCGCTCCGCCCCACAAAACACTCCTTGCCAAGTCCTCACACATAGCATAGAGTATGTGGAAAATGTACTGTAGAAAATAGCCCTGAAGGATGCATTTGTAGCCAAAACCCAAAATCATGGTTCAGAGGAGTAGCTAAGCAGCAGGAAGGGCTGCAAGAAAGGAAGGGTTAAGCCTGCACAGACCCCATCTCCACGAGGACACAGAAATTAAGGCATCCGTTCTGCAAAGCATTTAAGCACGTGCTTTAGTGCCGCAGGACTTGTAAAAGCACTTTATTGAACCGGGGCATGAAAAGGGAGCTCTAACGGTGAGGTATTATTCTTGTCCCCTTTATACTCGTACTGTACCTGAGTGTCAAATTTAGCAGCGCTGTACAGGAAGGACTTGCAGATGTCGTACATGCCATCCGTGTCGCACGTGGAGTTTTCCAGGCAGGCGAAGGCCCCGCAGCCCACCTGGAGGGCACTGTTCAGACAGCGAACCACCTCGGCTGCGGAGAGAGGCACAGGCACAACGTCACGTACGCACCGCTCCCCGATGCCCGACGCCATAAAGCCCTTCTCCAGCGCAACATCGAGTCTTGCTCAACTGCAGTCCAGCAGTGGCCTTATTGCTTTTTGGGACGAAGAGAGGCCAAAGGGAGTTACTAACTGAAGCCATGCAACACACCACCAGCAAATCAAGGAATGGAAGCTGCAACTACCGAAACCTTCAGTTGGTCGCATACAGATTAAAAGAGAGGCAACATCTGAGAGTCTTTGGGTAGATGGAGACTTACAGGTCCATCCCAACTGCATTCTGGCTGCATGCATTTACAGCTTTAGTTAGAGTTCCTCTAAAGACGACAGAAGTTACGGGGATGGGCCCACAAAGAGCACTGGGCAGCGAGGTCTCCTCCACGGTCGTAGACCGAAGGGAGGTCAAAGCAGCTTGGCAGCATCTGGCTCCCAAACCTCGTCTGAAAAGGGGACTGAAGTGATGGCGATTGCCAGTAAGCTGGCTTGAAATTTGCACTTACTGCGAGGAAGCGCTGGCTTTGCTAGCATTGGAGGTATTTGGGCTTTTCTAAAAAGCATAAAGTAGCTAGAAAAAAGATTTCAGTTTGCGTGTCAGTTAGGAGAACTACAAAGGACTTGAACCAGCAGCTTGGTGCTAAATACTAACCTGGTACCCAGCAGTTTGCAAGCATAGCCAGGAAAGGTCAGATTGCTGAAGATTCGCAAAGAAAAGGGACATTTGGGCAGAGAAAGTTAAGGAAAGGGGGCTGACCATGTAGAATTAAAATCGTTGAGGCAGTAGTTAGTCTGAACAGGAGGGTATCCATGTCATCCCATCTCTTTTAGTGCAGATACTATGCATTTTAACAATGAATCAGCAGTATTGCCACATGATTGCCCTGAAATTAGTAGGGATTAACCTTTTTTGGTAAGCTGAACATCTGTCCCCTTATGTGTCTGTGCAAGGCATATGCATTACTTTTGCAGATCATGTTACGAGACATTCTTTAGGAAGAAATGCAAACCCAGTGTCCCCCAACAAGATCCTAGGTGTGGGAAAAGTGAGGATTTGCATTTAGTGGAAGAGAACACACCTTAGTAAGAGCTAAGCTGCAGCCTAAAGACATATCTACATAACTGGGATCTTTACAGAAGAAAGGAGAAAAAAAATTTTTTAACCCAATTAACCCCTCCTCATTCTCCACTCTTGCTTACGTGCCTGAAGGGAGAAATATTTGGTAAGATCATCCTCTCTCCAGTTCATAACCTCACCATCGCACGAGTCATTCCCATAATTATGTTTCCACAGGTTCAAATTATAACTTTGCTTTCAGCAGACTTAGTATGCATTAAGCTTTTATTGTTTTAGGCACGGTGCAATAGTGAGACCCTATGTTTCTATAGCAACCAAATACAAAAGGAAATTGAGCAAACACCCTAGTATAATGCTGCAGAGCCTTGCAGATCTAAAATAAGACATCTGTTAATGAGCTCCAAATTAGAGACCTAATATCTTTTCAGTATACTAGAAGACAGATTTTTAATTTCCATTGTTCAAGACAATGTGTCCAACTTATCTAAGCATCTATAGTGCACAAAGTAGAGACATCCAGAGCTGACTTGCCAGCATTTTTTTTATCCATTGTAAAAGCAAGTTTGCTAAATGTCACAATTGTATTTTTATGGTACCATCTAACTGATAGCAATCAGTTTTTGAAAATAAATGCTAGCAGTGGACAGTTTCTAGGTTACTGCATTCTTCAAAGTCGCATATCTCTCTCCCCCTCTTTCAATAGACAGATGTTTGGCAGAACAATGGTTCAGTCAAATTTCCACGGATTTTATCAACTTCCTAAACAGCAAGGAATTTAACACCAAAGTATGATTGCAACTGGAGAAGAGAGAAAGACACATGCAAGCAAGGGGAACAAAAAAAAAAAAAAAAAAAAAGAAAAAAAAGAAAAATCACCTGCCCTTTAAGAAAAGAGATTTTCCCATCTGTTTAGCAGTTATCCCAGGGTTACAGTGGCTTGGAAGAAGGGAAGGGGCATTTTTGTCCAGTACATCCAATGGGGGCTGGCATCGAGCCATCAGGTGGTGGGGCAGCTCCGCACCTGACCCCAGTCCCCCGGAAAGGCGAAGAGGACGTACCTGCGTGCGTGCGGACGGGAGGCATCGCCTCTTGCCTGCCAAAGCACGTGTGCGCAACACTGAGCCCGGGTACACACACCCCACGCCTCACGTAGGCACATGCAAATACCCTTTCGGTGCCTAAAACCTGATTCCTTGTGCACCGCGTTCCTTATCTTCCCCTCACTTACACAATTATGTTAATAAAATCATGTGTTCATACCTCAGACTTCAGCATAGTCTTGCTTTTACTGCTTCCCAGTGAAGTTCAAGAAACAATTTTTAGGTGTTTGGTGGTTTTTCTCCCCCCTCAAGTTCAATCCTGTTTTTCAGACTTCATAACGGGAGGAGGCACCCTAATGCTCGATTTAATCTTCATTTTAATAGGCACATAATGAGGATTAACACACTACAGAACTGATTATCCTGTATACCAGAGACAATTTAAGGCTCTGAGTATTTAAGGGATGAAAGTGTAAGCAGCAGCATTAAGCCTTAGAGCTGAAAGGAAATCAGGAAGGTGCACGGAGAAAGAAGATTTATAGATAAAAAGTTACAAGTTCCTGCAGCTTAGAATAAGTCGAAAGATTTAGATATCAGATATTACTGATCAGAGACGAGATAGCTTCTTTTGGATCTTGAGCATGTTTGATCTCCCTCAGCTATCCCCACAATCTTTTCCATCGAAGGAAAAATCCTCTTGTCTCTGTGGTGCCAGGCAAGGAAACGCAGCTCCAACAGATTCATAGACAGGTCCGCGCACAGAGGTTCCGTTTGGATGAACCAATTCTACAAATCTCACTTAAGTGGAGGTGCAAAAACCCCTCGTTCCTGTGGGCATTCATTCAGGTTTATGGGCGGCTAAATTTAAGTCAATAAGGAAACAATTTAAAGAAAAACAGAAGTAGCCTCTTCCTTAGCGAAGCTCCAGAAACAGTGCCTTCTGCTTTACCTCATTCCTCTCTTTTTTTGCCTAGGTTTGACAGCTCTGACCGTGACAACGGGACCGTTCTGGTTCCTCACCCCATCCCCGAGCTCCGATTTCTTCCGAGAGGGAGCTGCCAGCTCCGTTTGGGCTGCGCAGCCCCATCCGCGTTGGCATATTTGGTGTCAGCTTCAATTGGAATAGCAACAGGAGCGAGGTTGTGCTCCTGCCTTGGGGTCAAAATAACAGCTGTGCCAGATGTTCCAAGAAAAAAAGCACTGAAACAGAAGGGTTTCGGGTTTCGTCTCAGTTTTGTGACACTGAGCCAATTTCATTAAATTAAAAAATAAAATAAAATAAAATAAGAAATAAATAAAAAAGAAGCAGCCCTGCAAAAGCACTGTGGTTTCTCTACTTAATAGGACCGGTCCAGTTTGCAAGTGAGAATAATCCCATAGGGTTTGATTCCGATTAAATCAAAAGCAACTCTGGCATTGACTTCAATGGGGGATGAATCACCATTCTATCTAAGTCCTATTTGGAGTGGAAGCATTGCATTTTGCACAAAATTGAATTTCAAACTCAAAGCCCGCTTTCTCCACCCCTTCACCCCCAAGGTGAACATTCCTACTTGTCTTTTTTAATGTTTCAATCTGCAAAACAAAACAGGTTGTCCTGGCCCTCTGAGCACGTATACATGCTGATTTGAGTCCAAATGTAAGGAAAAATTAGTAGCAAGTAGTTCCTATAGATACTAACATTCTTCCAGCACATTTTCTATCCTTTCTCGTATCATTATTCCGGGGCTGATTTACTCCTTTAGGGACATATTTAGTATTTGTACCTGCTGCATATTTTTAAAGCAACCAGTTTTAATGACGGATAGCAATACCAGGAGATAAACTGTAAGATGAGGTTCAGTTTGGTCATGGGAAGGGGCACTACAGTACAGTGCGATATACTGGATCGGGACACACGCAAACTTTACAGTATCGGAAAAACTTTATCGAGCCTCCAGAAAGACCTCGGGAATGCAGTACCTTTATTAATGCTTTAAGAAAGTGGGAAAATTAATTCGGGAGTGAAGGACCCATGCTGAGTTGCTGTCAAATTTGGCAGAAGACTTGTACAAGCAAATTTCTGCGTGAGACATTTGAGTCCTTTGGTACCAGGGTGTATTTCCATTACTTATTTTGCATGCTGAAGGCAAAAAGAACTGCAAAATCCCCCTGTATCTTCCATTCTGCGCTCACTTTATGATGGCAGAGGAGTTTGGCTTCTCTCTTGTACTCAAGCTTTTAAAGGGAAAAAGAAACAACCGGCACAGAATCATTAGACTGTTCAAAGATCGGTGGTTTGCCCGCTCCAGGGTCATGCCTTTAAGACAGTTGCTAGAAGGTTTAGCGACACAAGAAGAATACCCATTATGGGATAAGATTTTCCCTAAAATTCTTCCCTCTTCCTGTTCTCAGTTAACAGCTGGCCCAGACCCCAGAGATCTCACTGAAAAAGAAAAAAAACAAAAACAAAAACAAAAACAAAAAAGAAAATCCCAAAAGAAGATCCACTATTCGTTACTAAAGGCTCGGCATAACCTGCTAGAAGAATTTCCTCCGTAGCTTCCGTTACAGGTTAAATGGTGCCCTGAAGTAGAAGAGTTTGTTTCCTGGCTGATCCATGTAAAGAAAAAAAAAAGAAAGGCACTGTTAGCCCCGAGCGAACCGTCCCCTTCTTTCCATCTCCATTCAAGAGATGCTATTCAACTGAACAGTACACACCATTGTACCGCTGTTAGTCTGTTCCCAAGGTGTTAAGATTTTTGTTCAACCTCAAGAAGAAATATAGGGGGAGGGGGGGAGGGGAAGAAAAGAAATAAAGAAAAGAGGGGAACCCAAAGTCAATAACCCCCCCGCTTTGTGCTCAGCTGCTCCCTGGCTGGAAGCTGCTGGGAGGGCAGCGGCCCCCCCACTGCCATTGTGTAACTGGATCCCTGCCCACCTTTCAGCCCCCCTTCCCCAGCACAGGACCCCTCCATTCGCTCCGCTCCGGAGGGACGTGAGCAACTGCATCACCTCGGGAGTTAGCAACGCTCCGCTGGTTCGTCCCCGCACGTCTGCTCCTTCCAAGCAAACGAACCTCCTCTCGCGGCGGCGACACTTCGGCACACACGTACGCAGCCACCCCACCCTTTCCTCGCGGCTCGGCCGCTTGACACACTGCACTTAACTCTGTTAACATGCAAAAGGGATGGCTGGGAAGAGCCGCCACGGAGCAGCATCGTGTGTACGGGGCAGGCTTGCACGGAGCAGGACCCACGTCCAGCAAGGGGCAGAGCACGCTCCCTCCTCACCGCAACTTGGACGTGCGGGCAACCTCACGGGAAACGCTCCGTGCGTTATAAGGATCAAACCTGCGCTGTCTCGAGGCCTTGATAGCTCGCCAGCCGCCTGCGCACATCTCGCTGGACCAGATCCTCAACAGGTGTACATTAGTATAACCGCCGAATTCAATATGAGCCCTTCATCTACGCCATTCTTCTGATGCGTCACTACACGCTGTCTGGATGCGATTCCCCACCGTAGAGTTATAAACCAGGAGTAGCTTCAATTACACTGACAGTATAAAAGCAAAGTAAGGGAGAGGCTAAACAGAACCTTTTAATTTGCTTAGCCCAAATGAATAACCCTGGCTGCGCCGGTGCAAGTGATGTCAGAACTTGTTCCAAAAGGCAGGATACAATTTAAGAGCTACCTGGGTGTCTGCCCCGACAAAGCCACTTGGATCTGTCTACGGGCTTTGGCCTTCACTCCATAAACCTGGCACCAACAAAAAACCTGCTCAAAATCTTCTTATTCAACAAAGGGATTTAACATCTCTGGTTTATGTGCAAAAAGTTAGAATGGGTTTTATTGTGTCCCGACTGCCGTATGTTTAAGGTACAATTGTTTAAAGCCCAACATAAGGTTGCAACTATTGTCTTCTGCTGCGTTTGAGTTAATCGGAAACATAAAGGAAAGCAAGTTAAAGGTCTTCTCGTATTACTGTACTACATGATTTATTCACTTCGCACAATTTGCTTTTTTTAATAAAAGGAATTAGGTATTTTAGTGTATTTCTGCTGGGATTGGTTTGTATCTTGTAAATGCAATGCATGATGAAAAGTGATTACTAATAATAAGCCGGTATTACTTGTAATCCTATGCTCTAAATCCTGACTGCCTGTTTCAATGGGATTTTGATTAAAGCCAAATGTGCATCACGTATCAGATACATAAAGAACTTTCAGCACTCAATTCCTGGTACCTTGGCCTCATCCAGGCAGTGAAAATACTCATCTGTGGAAGGTGAAACAGTCCTTTAAAGGCATTGCTGTGGCAGGCTGACAGCTTTACTCCGCTCTAACCAAACACGGATATCACTGGCTTGGACTGGATTTGTACCTGAAAAACAGTCGGGGGTTTTTTAATCCTTCCGTTCAGCAGGTAGACGTGCCAGTCCCGGTCCCAGCCCTAAAGCACGAGCCAAGAGGAGTTACAGAAGCAGGACGTGGCCCACGGAGGCGAGGAAGTTGCATTTACAAGCGGCAATATGCTTTGGCAGGTTACCCCACATCATGCCGATGAGTAATGTATTTTGGAGGATGCCCACGGAGACAGAACGCCAGGTTTTGCCCACAGTGACAGAGCTGGTCACCTGAAGTAAAAAGCAATCAGAGCTCGGAGATGCTGGCACAGATGAAGAGAGGGAGGAAGCCCCCCAAAACTTTAGAGTGGTCAGACACCCCTCACATGTACTTTCCACCCCCCAGCCAGCAGTTCAGCAGGCAGTTGATCCAAAATCCCCAATTCTTTTGACTACAGCAAGAGTTAATCCCCAACCCGATTTTGAGGGGCTCAGGGTAAGACCTTTACTCAGGGACTCCCCCATCTACATGGGACTCCCACCGCAACAGTCTTTGCCACAGACACCCCCCCCCCGCGCTTGCAGTGTTTCCCTCCCCCTGCTACGGAGCCTGATGACACTAGCAAATATCTAAAAGGTTTCTTGCAAAGGCTTGCCTTAACCAGAAAAAGGATCTCTCATTAAAGCATAAAATTAAACACTTCAGAACAAAGATACTGGCACATTAATATGGAGATTCTGCCTCACCCCCCCCTTCATCAAAATGCATTAGCCCTTCATGTGCAATTTGCATTGGAAAGCGTAGGAGCCACATAGCATTAACAGCTGTGAAATTGGTGTCATTCTTAAAGGTTAAAATAAACCCAGCTATTCTCTAAAGCTGCCAAGCATTTCTTTGCAAGATCTATGGCCAGAGCCTTCATGAATCATGAATTTGCTTTTTTGTGCGCGCTGTGGAAGGATCCTTGGGAAGATCTTTCCCGTGTTTACAGGCAGGCAAGAGCATTCCTTGCACAACCTCTTGCAGGAGGAGCTCAGCACTAGGTGTGAAATAAAGCAAGCAGGAATCAGCCAGCAATATACATTTCAATTTGCACAGCAGCTCTTTAAAAAAAAGAAAAAAAAAAAGGGAATGACATGGCAGCCTCCTCACTCTACTCTTGAGAAAGTCTCTTGAAACTTTTCTAGCCAATAGTTACTGGAATTTGTTTTGCAAGAGTGTCATTTTGTATTTTTTCTTTTTATTACCGTAACAAGTCACAGATCCTAAAGTTAGCATATTAAATATTCTGGTTACCGTACTGACAAGAACATTTAACATGAGAATCATTCTTTCCCTGAGATTTTTCAGAAGCTGGAAAGATTATTCTCAGGGAAAAACTATTAATTGCCAAGGCGTAAATAACACACTGCCTTGTCAGATGAGAGGAGCTAAGTGAGTAGAGCATAATTCAAAACATATAGAAGCAAATGGGAGAAGCCCCCCTGGGGATTACGGCCTTTGGTCTCCATGCCAGAGGCTGACTGCTGCGAGCCCAGACCTGCAGAGGCTGAGGGTCCCTGGAAATCATCGTCCCTCCTGGATTTTGGGCTCGTCAAAGCACAGGTCGCTGGATGCTTCTTGTTCAGTCCCTGCCCTGAAACACCCATGCGCAACACCCGTTTGTCACAGTAGAAACACACAGAGGGGATTTTTAGAAGAGAACCAGGGAAATTTTCCATATTTTCTCAGAGGTTGCACATCAATAATACAGCCGTTCTTCTGCTTTTAGGGTTCCTGAGAAAAACCACTGGCTCTGCAATGGTCTCAGAAGAAAAGATAGCTCCCATATCCTCACCCACCGTGGACTCAACCACAAGGATTGCACTTCATTGCCCTTGGAAACCTTATGATTTAATATTTATTGCGCTAACTGGAGGGAAAGGCAGTACCATACACCTCTTTCCAGGCCTGTGCAGAGAGTAACGGTGTGGCTTTCTCTGCCATGCCTCACCCCTACAAAGTCCTACTTGCCATACCAAGCCCCGGGAGCGTCCAGCGCTGGGGCTGAGCGTGGCGTTCAGATGGGAGGTTAAATCCGAGCGGAAACCGGCCTCGAACAGCTTGTTCCCAACCCTGCTCTGCCTGCCGCCCTCCACAGCGCGTGCTATCCTCCCCATCTGCTGCTTTGGATGTTAAACCCTGAACATTGCTAAATAAGTAGGGCTGCGAAGAGTCGCGTGTATTGTCTGGCTGAAGTTCACTGCGGGTTGGCCTCCAAGGGAGACGATGATTAACTCCACAGCACAGTTTGGGCAGGGAGAAGGGCCGGGGTTTGTAGAGAAGCAAGTCAGCATCTCCGGCCCTCTGCCTGCCGACTCCTTCAGCAGGTTCAGTTCGAGGAGTGCGTTTCATCGCTACACCTCACACCTACTTTCGCAAACCAGCAGGAAAAAGCAGCAGGGAGCTCTGAATAATGTATTGTGGTTTCCAAGCTGATTTCTTCCCCCCCCCCCCCACCTTCTTTTTTTGATCAAAACTGAACTTAAAATAGAAGAGGAAAAGGGCTTGCATAAATATCTGACAGCTGCTCCAAGCTTTCTTGCTCGTACAGTAACCAGCGGAGCAGCAAAGAACACGATTTTTTAGCTTAGTCAGAAGACCCCTTTTGGCCCTTTTATTAGGAAAAGAGACAGGAGAAGGTGTTATCAAAGCAGCTAGCCAGGTGAGGTCTAGGGACACAAGTGAAAGAAAGAAACTGGAATTGAGGGGGTAGACCAAATGAAAGGGAAAAGGATAAAGGACACCAGGGGGTGACAACGAAGAAGCTGATCTGGGGTTGGACCCCACCTCCAAGGAGGCTTTATGTATTTGCCATGGGAAATTTCTCCTCCACCTCTATCCTACCTGGGCACGCAGCAATTCAGAAGAGATCGCAGCTCCAGTGTCCGTATTTTGAAAACAGGCTTTTGCCTTTTTCGTACCATTCACTACGAGCGAGAGGAAAGCAGATTTTACAGAACAGAGTTTCAAACATCCATATCATGTCGGGGCAAATAGATGATTTTTAGGGAGCCCGCAAAGGTGAAGGGAGAAGAGGTGTGATAATTAACGGTCCACTCAGAGCAACAAACACAGCATCCACAACCTCGATTTAGTTCGCTTTTCAGCGGCTCCTTCTGAACCAGCTATGGGAAAATAGAGACATCACTAAACGGGACAATCAATTTTCACGGAAGATAACAGCCTGGCCGGCAGCGTGTTATCTTCTGAGAGAACAATCCCTTTGTAGTCCTAAATTAAGATTTGTCTTCCAGATTGCAGTTGCATCAGATGGAAACTAAAACCAGAGCAGCCACAAATTGATTGTCTTTTCTAATTGTCACTTATCTGGTGTGCAGCCATAAGAATAAGCATCTTAAAGGCCTTATATGAACTGGGAATTTGCCCCAGTTCAAGCCAACACATTGAAAGATTTGGCCGGAGATTTCTAGTTTACATCTCCCAGCACAGCACAGCAGCTTTGCCCATCACAAACACCTAAACACCAAGGCCCTTTTTCTGGGAAACTCCATTGTCTTAGCTCACAGTTCTGATTTTAAATAGAAAACAAAGGAGATCTTTTATCCCCATGTAACAGTTGGGAAACCGATACAGAGACCTTAAGGCTTGATCCACAAGCGGATGGCCAATATCAAGAAACTACCATCTCAGCTAGATCATAAAACAAAAATCAGGACTCTGGTCCTTCTGTGCCTGTACTAAGAAAGACAGGATAATGCCCGCAATCCTCATGTCAAGATTAGCAGAATTTAATCTTGCATGCTTTTCATCCAAAAATTCAAGACCGGGCTCTACATAAAACAAAAATCTACCACAAAGCAAACAAAACCCCAACCCATAAAATGAAAACAAAAAAACCCCCAAACCACTAAGTTAACTCAAATCCAATGAAGTTTATGAAGTCTGCCATGATTTTCAAATCCATCCTTAGTAATTTTAGCCTGACTTAACAAGGTGACAATTCTACAAACACACTGTATACGCATGGGTGTGTGCACATTTCTGACCGTTTTAATTCTCTGGGCACATTCAGCTGCATTTGATGGGGGAATAAATGCCTCGGAGTTCCTCATCACCTTTGTGAAAAGTAACTTTTTAGAAAGGACAGTTGTTAGAAGGCAACCCTCAAAACCACTCCACTCAAAACCTACGGCATCTGATCACCCCTCACTGGATACCAGAGTCTCTGTGGGGGAAGAAGGGGGAAGGGTGATGTCAAATGCCCCAGTTGTGGGAAAAGCTTCAATCGCAATTAACAATTGCCCACAAGACACAAATCTGTGGGAAACCAGGCTTTGTTAATCCCTGTGCTCAAGGAAATACTTATTCGTACCCTGAGGAAGGGGCCCGTTTCCTGCCAGCTGCCTTCCCACTGAAGGGACCCGGGTGGGTGTCTCCAGCCACCACTGCTCAGGACCCCTGTACGCGCCATGGCAGCATCCAGCCACTCACTAATCGCTCATTTAAGAACTAAATATTTAAGACCTGGCTGAACAAGCTACCCAAGTAATTTGAAGCTTGTGATATTTAAGACTTGGCTGGACAAAGCCTGAGAAAACGGGAAACCAACCTGGGCTATTCAGAAAGACGGGCTGAAGGACCGGATAGATTTTACCATCATTTTTATCCTCGCTCTTCTACTTTTTGGCCAATTTGTTTGGAAATTCCCACTCTCCCCCCAAATATACCCTGCCTTTCAGTGCAGCAACCGTGCTTTCGATCCAGTGTCAAGGCTTTGTATCTCAGACGTTGCAGATCGCTATAGCCAGGGAACTGGCAATGTGGCTACAGGACAATTTGGCTGGTGTCCAGTCCGCCCCAGATCAAGACAATTGCTCCACAGTGACCGTAATAGCTACCGAACAGCTAATCCAAACAGCTTACCAAAACTTTGAAGAGCTTTTAGCAATCTTATACCAGGAAGCTCCTGATTTCTCAGCTGAGACTGTCTCTTCTTACGGAGAACTTCTTACAGTGTACTCTAGGTATCCGCAGGCATTATTTCGAGGGATTTCAGAGCTATGCTGAAAGCCTCCTGCTTACCAGGTAGGGTTCATGAGAGAGAAAGGGACCTGGAATAATAAGTGAAAAATTGCTCTGATCTTTTCCAAAGATCACAGGCAAGAATTACGGTCTCACTTGGAAATGCTCACCATGGCCTGGATTCAGGGTAGCAAAAATCTCCTAAAGCTGTGAGATGAAGGCTAGCTAATTAACAGCACTTAATAGCTGGCTAAAAGAGGTATAGGTGGAACAATGTAATTCAAAAGTCCATGTCACAGAAGTGGAAATTTTTTTTCTCTGGGGCAGGTATGCTTTTGGGGCTACTCCTGGAGCAACAGTGTAGCCCGAAGTAGGGAACAATAGTGGGGGGAGGTAGGGAAATCAAGGCAGGAAGCTTTTGAGAATGCTCTAGTTCTAAAAATAGTCTGGAGTTTTGGTTATTTTCGTGTACAATGCCACCAGGCAGCCAGCTCACACAGCAAAATCTGCAAACTCATTCCCTTCACCCCAGCTCTCCACTTCAGCATGGCTTCCGGGAATAAAAGTGCAAATTTGGGCAAGGATGCAAAGAATGCAGAGTTGCTCAGCTACTCTGGTTATGAGAAGCAGTGAAAGGCCCTAATAGAGGCACAGAATCCCATCTAAATATATAGACAGAAACTGAGAATAGCCCGCGACAGCCCTGCTCCAAAAGCCTGCTCCAAGCTCTCGGAAAGCCTCTCTGACTTCAGCAGGCTTTGGGTCATGCCCTGTCCATACCGAAGGGCATGTTAAATTGGGTTTACAATAGCCCTTTTCCATCCAAGCTGCCCAACGGGCAGGCGACGCCTCCAGGAACCCATTGACTTTTCAGAGGCTACAAGAATAAAATTACAATTTGGAACTGAAATCGCCGCTGCGACTGTGATGGAGACCAGAGCTATTTAGGGATTAGATTAGCACAGAGACTTTATGAAGCATCAGCTGTATGGCCGCTGCGAGTGAATCAGCAGGCTGTTAGCCTGGGGACCAACTGTTAATTGAAAAGGGGGGGCGGGGGGAAAGAAAGGCTGGAGTTTCATATCTAACGGTTAAATACATTTCAGTTGCTGGTCCAAACTGTTCAAAGGATTTGCCAGACTTGTGCCTGCCTTCCCATCCCCCCGGCAGCCTTTTAGCCTCAGCTTCCTCATTAAAACGGCTGAATAGAGCTGCACTTGTTACGCATTTCTGCCTGCAAAGGCAGTACCAGCCTCAGCATCCAGGCAACCCTGCTCCCTTCCCAGATTTATCTACGGGGTCTTTACCTGCATGGCAAAAGGCTTCTCGTCGTAGCAAAAGTGATCACTCACCTTTGGGTGGGTGGAGCAGGCGGCTGTAACCAACCCAGTGTAAACCACATCCTAACACCTACAGATACCGCCAAGCATGGGACCTGGGCACAGGTGTCCTCACCAGAATTAAATGACGCAAAATCTACAGGCTTACGTTCACCGACAGTCTACTGTGTTGGTGAGCTGCACTCTGCACTAACTGCATTTTTTTATGGGAAGCGAACTGGCGATAGCACACACAGGACAGCACGCGACCAGAGGACCACCAGGTATTCTCTGGGTGACCTCTTAAGAGTCAGAAAGCAGTTAACGTACTCACTTTCACAAGCTGTTAAACAAGGCGAGTTTTTCAGCACGGTTATGGTTAGAAACATGAAGCACTAGAACAGGCTGTGAATTTCTGGGCAAGAGATGCCTTGCATAAAGTTTTTCTTGCAATATATTATGTGGCTGCCTGAAGTCTCTATGGGTTATATTAGAGCCCTAGACAGTTGTCTGACAAATTCCTGGTAAACAAAGAAGACAAAGCTGGAACTCAAGCTATGTGCAAGTCTATTTATGTTTGTTAGTTGCAAGTTATTTCTTTAGTAAACGTTTCCTGTTTAAGAAACATACAGATTTTTAGTTCAACATGCCTGCAACAAAAAGCCCAAGTAACCCTACTCAGAAAGAGCAATTGTCACTTCCCAGGTCACGCTGGTCAGATCCAGTCCTTCCTACATACGAGAGGTTTAAAATGTATCTTCAAGATTTTTTATCTTCAACAGCTTCTTTTCTTTTCCATAATAAAAGAGGCCTAACCAGGAGTTACTGCGCTGAACATGTTTCAAGGAAATCGAAAGCATTCAACACTGCAAAGCTAATCTCCCCGAGCATAACCCAGTTCCATTTAAGTTATTATATAAATGCACATTATGACGGACAGCAGCTACTTAAACATACATTAAGCTATATGATATGGTAAGTACATGTTACTGCTGAACATGCAAAAAAATTTTATTTTACCCTATTTACATCCACGTGTTGACTCAGTTTGCCCTTTTATTTCTAAGAGGATAAACACAAGCCCAACTGACAAGTTAATCTTAACCACACAGTGAAAAACCCACGTGAACATAAGAAATAAAAAGGATAGTATATCGTCTCCCTCCAACACTCCAGTTTACTTCATTAATGATGTCCCAGAAACTTTTTTCAAGGGGAAGCCTTCTGTCCTCATTCTACAGAGCGTAAAACTGATGCACAGATGTAGTCAGAATAAAATGGGGACCCAGGCAGCCTGGCTCCCAACTCCTACCAGGAGATCAAAATCCTTTCCTAGAGGCATGAACAGAACCCCAGAGCCCCATTCCCAGTCACTCCTATTTAATCACTGCATCCCATTTTCTTCCAAAGCGGGAGCAGCCCTTTGGCATCCCAACTTCTGGTCTCCTTCTCCCCTCGCCCTCCTGAGAGCGCTCCTCCTTGCTCTGTGAAGCGCCAGCTGCCTTGGCCGTATCAACTCCAAAATCATCGTTGGTGACATTATAACAAAGCTGTTGGCCTTTACATCCTCGAGCGTATAAGACGCAACCCCTCCCACGCGCACTTTTGTTCCAAGCCAGCCAATATCTGGGAGGAGAGACAGTTCTTTAGCCTCCCACCCAGCGTGTTTCTGTGGTCCCTGCTTCCTCACAACATAACGGCATGAAAGGAGCCATGGAGGCAGCTCTGCTCTCTGCCGCTTCTCTCAAAGGCTCGGCGACTCCTGTGGCAGCAGAGCTGTGGTGAGCCACATACCGCTGCTTCAGTTCAAAGCAGCTTTCCCGGGAGGATGGCCAGCAACATCCCAGATTGAAACCACATACTTGATAGCTAGCACCCTAATCAGCTACATCTCAAACTTAGCACATATTGGCTCGGTAAAATAAGAAAACTATATAGAAAGCGGACGGGGCTCCTTCCTTGGGGGCCCAGTTGGGCAGGTAGTTCAGTGCACACTTAGCTTTATTATCAGGTGGAAACCAACCCCTTCCTCGGGGCCAGGCTCGCAGCATAGCACAGAGGCTCCTGCTTTCTGCCAACATCTGGGGTCCGGAGAGTCCATGTCCTTCACCAGAAGACACCCACAGTAGGACAGGTCTCTCCGTACACGGCTGCAGGTGTCCTCCCTCTTGGGCAGGGCAGATTTTGGCAGTCAGGCCTCTGAGCAGTGCATGTGTGCTGTACTGAAGAGGGAGTCTGTTTCACCTACTCTGTTCTAGAAATTTTCGAAACAAAACATAAAAGCCCTTTTTGTTTTTATCTGAGGTCTCAGGGAAATGTGCCAACAGAGGACAAAACACAGGTGGCATACGACAAACTCTCTGAGAAATGACTTCTGTGTTATGAGATATCTCTTAATGGAGCCAAGTGATGCAGATACACTACAACATACTGCCCCTCTTCCCTTCAAACAAGGTGGGGCTGAAGCCGAACACCCCATTCCTCAGATACTGGGAGAGCGGCAACCTGGGCAGATATCCTTCAGGCAGAAGCGAGGGGGGCTTGGAGGAGCTGCATGGCGATATGGGAGGTAGAAGCACACCAGCTGTGAATTTGAATGGAGCTGCTTTGCAAGAGAGCAGAACGCTGCTGCTATATTTGGCTAGTCCCTGAGAGATTTTGCTGGGAAGGAGCATCTGTTTCGTTTGATGCAGTGCCCATCACCCCCTAAAAGACAGCATCTTGCAACCAGCCATCACCGAGGGCAGTACAAAAGGGGACAACCTGTCACCAATCTAAGGGAGATGACTGGGACCACCTCTGCGAGAATGGGGATGCTCTTGGCAAGATAGGGAGGCTCATGTTTGTGTCACCATAAACCCCCCTCCCACCTACGTGAGCCGGAGGGATCACTACAAGACAAAGCAATAGGCTACATCACACCGGCAGTACCTACTGGGCAGGGTGGAAAACGCTGAACCGTGCCTTAGTCTTCACCTGGACAAAGACGTGACCTAACAGCAAAACCTGTTTTTCCATTAGCTTCGTGTTGTGATGAACGTGTGAGCGATATCATTCCCTGCTCTACCTATTTCATCTTGGGGCAGATCCAAGGTGCTAAGTGTCTTTAAATTACAGTAGAGAAGAAAGGAGCAGACAACCGCCTACAGAAACCTGATAGCCGCTTGCTGCCGTTGTAAACCTCCCAGCCAGGGCACGCCGTGCTGCCCGGAGAGCAGCACACAGCTCTCCCTCTCCAGAGGCCACAGGTTTTTTTCCAGTCACCACGGTTTTTTTTCAAAATCCATCCAAAATAGCAATGCAGAACTGGCACAAGGGACCAGATGTTTTGGAGCATCCAAATTTAAGATTGCTTGCTTCCAAATACTTTTTATGCATCCAGTCCTTGTTACAATCACAGGGTCATTCATTTCAGCATAAAACCACCGTTACACCACAAAACTAAGTATTATAGAAGTATACATGGAAGTGTTCAAGGCCAGGCTGGATGGGGCTTTGAGTAACCTGGTCTAGTGGAAGGTGTCCCTGCCCAGGGCAGGGGGGCTGGAACGAGATGGTCTAAAGACAAAGGTCCCTTCCAACCCAAACCATTCTACGATTCTGCGATTACCAGGCAATGCGGGTGCTGCCTAAGTCTGAACTGTGCTACCAACACTGGGGAGTCCAGGAGGGCAATTTGGGGCTACGACGCTATTCACAAAGATACAAGGAGAGCCATGTGCGTAGAAAATACAGGCCCTAAAACCCTACAGGTTGAAGATCCCACATCGAGACGGTCATGGCCCAGCCCTACCTCCACACTCATAGCAGCTGGGGCTGGAACTCCCATGCTCTTCCCGAAATGCGGCTCCGCAGGGGAATCGGGGTGAGAGCGAGCCGATTCCTCCCAATAGATGGCAGCAATGCATGGAGACACAGGCACTTCTCCCAGCCCTGGTCCAGCCTCAGGCGCAGGTGAGCACCCGTGCAGAGGCGACCCGTGCAGGCAGCGTGGGGGTGCAGAGCAGGACCCGGGCGCCCTGGACCACCCTGCCTTCCCTCCCGTGCTGCTGCTTCTTTATTCCTGCACTTGAATGCAAGCGGCTTCCTCCCCCCAACCTTCCCCTCGCCCTCCCCGATTCGGTCCTCCGCTACTTTTGTTCGGCGGTGGAGGCTATTAAATGCCGAATGAGGAAGAGGCCCGTCGCAGCGAGCACAAGCACTAGATGTACTCTGAAAATAGACCATGTCAATGGAGCCGGGGTTTTGTTACTAAGTGTCCCTAATCGAACTCTTTGTGACTTAATCACGCTTTTGGCAACGGCATTAAGAAACAAGTAATGAATCAAGTTATTGTATTTCCTGGATTTTACTCTGCTATTGTAGTGTGCGACCCCAGTGAATATGCCGATTCCACTTCTTCCCCTGGGTTAATTCCTCCAGCCCTCCGAGCCTGGCCAAAAGGGCTTTTTTGGAAAGAGCAGTTTCGCTAACACTATGCGGTATATAATGGTTTAAAAATCTCATCTAGAACTGTTAAATCTCTGCAGAAGGAGCAAGGGCAAGAGCAGAAAGGGAAAACGGAAAGGGTTCAGTCATGTTGGGAGCCGGGAAACCGGGTAAAGAAAAAGCAGTAAGAAGTTGCTTTACAAATACAGGCCTCCTACTTTGTTAACACATTTAAGTAATGTTAATTGCAGTGCACTGCAGTATAAAGAGGCATTTGTAATTGATTAATCTATGTTTGCCATTTTCTAATTAAAGAGAAAAGAAACCCTAATTATTCCACTCTGTACCAGGCAGCGGAACAGTCATTATGGAATAAGCAATTTTCCCTCCTCAGACACTGGGTTCCCCTATTCTCCCACGTTACATAAAGCCCTCGCCACACAACGCTCCCTGCGGCACGGCCGATTTCTGCTTGTTAGGCACTACCAAGCCTAGTTTGCCGAGTTCCACAGCATCCCGCTGTGCGGGAACAGGGGGAGCAGACCGCGAGCTTCAGTTCAAGCTCCAAACCTCGCAAAGGATGACCATGCAATGTTTTCCAGGCTCCCCATCCCCATGGAAAATAAGATCAGAGAGAAAGATGAACTTTGGGACCCAGTCCCATCACTACATCTGTACTGATGCCGGTAGATTAGAAAGAAACCAAGAAGGCCATTAGGAAGAAAAAACCTGTAAGCCCGAACAGAGGACCTGTGTCAGGTGGAGAGAGACGACACCAAGCCTGAGCTGCTGCTGCTTTGTCCTGCATCGCCTGAACAACAGAGAAAGGCAGCGAGAGTATTTGCTGTCCTCAGGGTGCAAATCACAACCTGTGCTCCAGGGTGATGGACTCAGCCCCAGCTGCTCATGAAATCCTCTTGAGATAGAAAAAAGCCCAGCCTGACTCCAGCTCCCAGTGCTGGCTCCTCCAAATTGCTCCACATCCTCTCCCATTCCCTTCTCCACATCCTGGATTACTGCAACCTCTCCCCTTGCTTGGGGAGGACAGTCTGTCGTCCAAGAGGAGCAGAAACGGGAAAAGCCTCCAACAGCGTTGGCGAGGCTGAGCCTCTCTCTGCTCTGAAAGGCTGATGTCTACAATAAAGTTGAGCAAGACAAATCCAGAGCTAGGTAAATTTGCTCAGTGACATAGAGGCTAGCTGATGGAGAGAGATATAAGGAGAACAGGCCACCCTTTCCCTGGCTTAAATGAGGCAGGATGGAATATTTTCTCTTTAATTGGGAAGACATGCTGGTAATGCGGTTCCTGTTGATAAATCACACGCCATTGCCTGGCTCGAGAAACGGGGAAAACTACAGAACTCTAATTTGCTACAATCACATGCCTGGCACACAAGACGCAGTCACTTCAGAGCTGTTCTCCAGAAATAATCAAACTGCACCACTTTGCACTTAAAGCAAGTGCTCAGGGTAGGTGACGCGACCCCTGATCTTATCCAAGCGCCCAGTGCAGCATTTCTACCTCTGCTTTCTGTAAAGGAAGCGCCAGTGATGAGCTGCTGCGAGAGGATGATGCTGATCACACGCCACCCAATTCACAGCAGAGTTTGGAGTTCTTGCAGCAGAGGTACTGTGGGGTTGGATCGTTACTTTTTCACTTTTCATGATTTAAAAAAAGCTTTGAGTGAAAAAAATATTTCATAACTAGACAGTGGGATGCATTATTCCAAGATATTGTTGAAGAACGTAGGAGGATTTTTAAAAAGAGCTTAGACACGAATAAAGATAAAGAATATGCAGTTTTAAACCAGGCAAGGGTTTAAAAGAGAACATAAAACCCTCATGCTTCAAGTTGAGACCCATTGGGGGTTGAGAGGAATATTATTTTCTGCCAAGCGCCAATGTCCTCCTCCTTGCTAGCAGATTTTAACTGGCAGAAGAAGTTGTTCTCCATCTCACATGGAATCATTATTCCCAGCATCAAAGCAGACCCAATGCAATTATGTACATCACACAGAAACAATAGAAGTGACAGAACGGGAGGGTTTTAAAGTAAAGCCTTTTCAGGGTAGGTGAATAAAATGTGGTTTTGCCCCTTGGCTGAAGCAGATGCCAAAAAATGAAGCGTCGGAGACCCCAGAGGTGCAGGCAGATGACAAGGATCGAAACAGCGCAGCTTTAATGCTGGTTTTCTCCTGTACTAGTACTGCAGAGGTCCCAGATAATTGCAGAAATCTGTTGTGCTGGGTGCCATACAACCCCCAAGACATTGCTGATAAGATTATTTTGGTATTTACTATGCAATAAAGTTACGTGAGCACAGAGGTGATTCCAAGGTAGAAGCAGCCAATTCACACACAGAGAGATTGAAGATCCAGTTCCCCATATCCATACACGTGTATTTAATTTTAAGCACTAGTAATCCTTTAAATCACAGGCTTTAAGGAACCACTCATGCTTAAAATTAAGCACATACGTGGATGTTTTCAGGGTCAGGTCTGGAAGATCATTTGCCTCAGTTTCCACCTGTTAGGGGAGACTCCCTTTCCCATTGCCATTTTTCCCTTTTTCCTTAGTTTCACACAGTAATATTTGGGTTTGTGTTCGGAACAGCAGATTAAGGACATGCTGGTCCTTACGTTGGGGGCCTTGAGAGGGTTTTTTTATACAAGTAATAAAATTAGTCCATTATCAGAAATCTTCCAAAGAAGCAAAAAATAAAATTGAAAAGGCAAAAAGTTAACCCAGTATAACCTCTGGCATTCTTATCCAGTGCCAAGGGAGCTTGGAGGCGAGCAGCGTGTTTTTCCCCCCCATCAGCTGGATTTGTCTTTGTTGCGCATAGACGGGACGCGTGGCATCAACCCACAGATGAGGACAGAGCAAGACACAGGTGAATGGGCAAGGCGTTAAGCTGAGAATTAGAGCTACACGGCCTATTTTTAACTGCATGACCCTGGGCCAGCTATAGCGTTTTTTGTGCCCTTGTTTTTCCCTTCCGTTCCTTTGTTTTATCTATTCACAGTTTCAGCTGTTCAAGAGAAAAACGTATTATAACAATTCTTAGAGATCCCACCTGAGCTCAGGGCTAAATGATACCAGATCCCAGACAAGGCAGGGACCAGCAGAAGCACCACCCAGCTCCTCCAGGGCCCGAGAGTCCTTCACAGCAACCGGACAGCCAAACAAAGACCATAAACAAGTCCTTTTGGAAACCAACTTTCTCCTTATGTGAATCAAACCTTTCAATGTCAAACACACAGCAAATTGATGCACCTGAAAACCTTGCACAGAGCTTTGCATATCACTCAAAACCACTCCAAGTAGTTACTTTTGAGGGCCTACCCTCTTCTTTAGAATAAAAAGGAGAAGAGCAATCATAAAAAAATACCAGAAACCCCCCAAACTTACCAGTTAGAAGGGATATAAGCCTACAGGAACCAGGTGGCAAGCAGCTACCCCAGCAGAAACACACTTTCCTCCTTTCCCACCTCAATTTAAAGGGCCAGAGGGCAGGGAAACTGGGAACTGCAACTCGGGCTCAATCTTTATTTCTGTAATAAAAATAAAATTAATAAAATTAATAAAATTAATAAAATTAATAAAATGCAAAATTCTGAACCTGGTAGATCTTTCACTGCACATTATGAGACTATAAATTCCTATTTTGCCCAGGGAGCACCAGACAAGTTGGAGTATGATAGACACACGGCTAACCAATCTGAGTAATGTCAGTGAACGAGGAGGACTTTATAATAACCGGGTTTGTTGGTAAAGAAGACCCTGGAGATAATTTTCTTATATGACTCTTGTTTTAGTATTTAGGTAAATGCATGTAGACACTGCTCTGGTCCGTTGAGACATTACTTTGATCCTGGAGTTGCAGTTCTTCACTGACACTGCCATGGCTTAGGCTCAGCAAATTTCTCTATGGAGATGGTAGACATCTACCAGTTCTGCCCAGGTGGACGTGCCCTCCTGTCTTTCTGGTGGAAGTTGTGCTTCAAGCTCTGGACAAAATACTTCTAAACATTCTTAGAAGGGAAACAGCTTTCCTTCATCCCAGTGTCATGCCAGACCTAGATGTGTTGGGATGTGTGATGGAAATTCATCCTTGTTCTGTGCTCAGTTTGTTCTTTTCACTCTGCTCACTACAGGAGAATCTCTGCCTGTCCTTGCCTTATCCCCATGCTAAAGATAAGAGGATGCAGGAATGAGGGGGGGAAAAATAATGGAACTAATGTCTTTTTAATGATTTGGAGAAAGAGCTAAGCTGTTGAAATCCTCCCATTGTTAATCAGGTGATTCATCCCTTATCCGTCATCACATTAAATTTCAGGAGGATTTTCTCCTACCTGGCGTTTCTGTTCGATCCAATGACCCGGTAGTCCTCCTGAGCCAGACGTAATCCCCAGGTACAGCAGTGTGAGCGGTTGCTCCCAGCAGGATCTGTCCATGACTCTATTTCATAGTGCTGAAATGTCACCAGAACATAGTTCTCTGCAGAGGGAACTAACTGAAGGAAACCACCAAGAATTTGGCTCCACATTATCACCCAAATCACTAGTAAATTATCTACTTTGTTTTAAGAAAGGAGTACTCGGAGCAAAGAAAGACAAGGAAGTTCATCCAAACCCCTTGATCTGAATCCCCTTTGGGCACAATAAAAATATGTTCTGGCTTTCTATTCCTTTATAGATTGTAGGCAATGAAAGCTTCAAGTTCACCAGCCCTCCACAGTGCTTGGCTTCAGTCAGCATAGATGGTATCTGGGGCTTTTGGAAAAAAATTAAAAGGGTTGGAAGATGTCTGCAGCTCTGACACCATTATTTATGGGCCTTCAATGAGTGCTGGCTGGAAAAATAATCAAGAGTGGGAACTGAGGGGAAAAACAAGACAATGAAGCTCAATAGGCTTCTTTTTGCTAATACAGAACCCCACAAAATAAAGGGGCTTCTGAAAATCTGTATGTGTCCACAGGATTTGCTAAAAGATCATTACAAGAGATTAAATCTACAGAGACAGGGCCAACATCTCACCAAACGGGAAGATCTCAAGAAAAAAAAATAAATAAAAATCACTGGTCACATTTGGAGAACAGTTACTTGAGGCGGCCTCGCTCAAAGCCCTGAGCGTGTGTGTGTACAAACCACCCTTGACTTTCAATTTCGATGCTTTATAACCTGAAAGGGGTTTATCAGCTATAGAACTGAAACTAGCGCTTTTACAGCTGCCTTCTGCTCTGCAAGGGAATAGCCGGGGAGAAGATTGATCCATATTACCCCTGTTTTGGCGCACTCTGAGGTTTGGCCAGGCCAACATTACCTTTGTTAGAAGCACAGTCCCTAACGTGCAGTGCAGAGAGCTTGAGCAATGGCAGTGCCCAGCAGAAGCTTCATCTAAAGCAGGGCTGAAAGGGGACACATACAGCCTTGTGCTGTTCTTCTCCCCAGAGATGCATCGGCCCATGGAGAGAACGGCATCCAAAACAGCAGAAGGAATCTTCCCATGGTCTCACAGCAAATTGGAGGAACGATTTAAAAAATCAGATTTATGGCCTCTACTCCAGCAGCCCTTTGGTGACTTCTTGTTAAGTCCCAGGCAAAGTTGTTCTGAGATCACGCAGGAGTGCTCGGAGCAGGTCAATGGCAGCGAGACTGAGCGCACAGGACAGCGCAGACCAAGGTAGAGTGACAGAAGCCGAGACTACTACGGACAGGATCCTCAGAGCCTACAGAGAAGGTGGGGCTGGCAGTCCTTCCAGAAAACTGAAAAGGCTTTGGCAAGATAAACAAACAGTAGTTATTCACTTCTCGGGAGAGACTTAAACGGGATTCAAGAGTTTTCTCATGGTTCCACAAACAACTGTCCTTATCCATAGCTCATCTCTGTGTCAAACTGAGTTTCTCCTCCCACCCCCCCAACATGTTGAAAGAAGAAGTGAAAAGGTTACACATTTATCTTATTTCTTCGTCTCCCAGGACTTGTCTTTACTTTTCTCCTATTTCCTTAATGCAGGGGGAGAGAGGGAGAGAGGGAGAAAAAGGAAACAAAAAAGTTCTCCATGGAGAATTCAATTCAGCAGAATTACACAGCTCTTACGTCCGCTGCGAGGCTCTCTCCCACGCACAGCCTGTGGCTTCCAGCACAATATCTGCACAGCCCCAGCACTGTGTCAGCTTTGATAAGAGCCCCTGTGTAATCAGTGCACTACCAGTTATCCGGCTACAATACTCTATGATTTCCTCCTGTGGCTTCTTCATTCCTGTTTATAATTAAAGAAGGACTTCTTGCCATGCCAAAGGCTATATAAAAATAAGTAATAAGTAATAAAGTGATGGCATTGATCCAAGAGCTTGCTGCTGCCGCTCTTATTCTTCCAACACAGTAATATCCAGCAGTGGTTAATAGCATTAAGGTTTTGGTGTTTGATTCAACTATTTGCATTTAGCAGTTATAGGAGGCTGCAGCCAGACTAGGTGAAGAAAAGGGCTGATGTGGTTTAGGATTACTGGATATTTAGCCTTTATATTTAGAAAAAAGTTGAATCATTTGCTGGGTTTTCTTCACCACATTGTGTTCACTCTGCTGCAATCAAATTGGCCTAAAGTCATAAGCAGGGCAGGTGGTTAGAAGCTCAACCCTGGAGCCAGAACTTGTTCCATCCATTAATTATTTGTGTTGGATAATTAGCACAAGCGCTATGGAAATCATGGCCCCATTGTGTAAATACATATGGTGCCCCCAAGAGCTTCAGATTTAAATAGACGGGAGAGACAATGGGCAAATTAGCCAGTGCTACACAACAGGTCATCGAGAGCCAGCGGTCCCACCCCGACTTCCCATTTTCCAGGACAAACTGTTCTCTTCATTAGCCCATGCAACTTCAAAGTGCTCCAAATTGCAGCCCCATGCTTAAATATTCCTTATCTCCCTCCAAGTGTCTTCGGTCCCTGTCCCTTAGTCAACGGGACGTAGGGATAAGGAGGTCTCCTGTGCCACTGTATTTCTTTTCCCTGCTCATAGAGACTCTGTGTCATGCAATCTCCTGCACAAACCAAACAATCTTGTTCTGTTGCATGTGGGAGAGAAATTCTCTTCCTAACCATGTACATTTGTGGGGCGTAACTATTGAGCAACATACTGTTATTTAGTCTTTGTTCTTAAGTAACTTAAGACGGCTCTGGGAAATCAGCACAAGGCTGGGGACTGCAGACCCCCAGGCAAGTCACTTCTCCAGGGACACTGCAGGTATTGCCATTTTACAAATGAGGGTCGAAGACGGAAGGAGTCGAGTCATGCAGGATGTCTGCGGACAAAAAGGGTCCGGGATTAGCTAGCACTGTAACCACAAGCCCATTTGATTGCATTCAGCATCCTCTCGCTGGTAAGAGAACCAAGCTGAGAACAGACACAGCACAGGACAAATCCAAGCAGTACTAAAGAAGTATTTAAAAACACAAGTGTTAAAAAGTCAGAGTGATTTCTTCACCTGTCTCCGATATGTTTTATCCGCTGACCTGTCTGGGATGAACTCACTTAGGGAGTTGCAAAGGTTCCCAAACAAAAGCTCCTACCCATTCCGGATTACACATGAAAAACATTGCTCTCCGTCACTCTGAGTCACTCCTCAGCTGCCGAGCCAAGCCTAACCAAACCCAACCGGCCCAACGGCTTGGGGAGGGGGCTCCCTGCCTTTGATGTCTTTGGCTAGAAAGAGTCTTACCCTTTCTTACACCTGAGAAAACATTCTGCAAAGAACCTCCTTTCCTTTCACGTTGATTCTGTCTCTCACACTCTCTTTTCTTCCTTTACTTCATCTGCTTGCCTTAATGAGAATGTAAATAAGGTACTGCTGTGTGACTCCCAGGATCTCCAAATACTTAATGAAGATGGATCAATTAAACATACAATCCTGGATGAGATAGAGAAGCATGAAGTGCTTCTTGGAGCCATCTTCTATTGCTCTGAAAGAGAGCCATTTCTCAGGTGCTGTAGGCATTGTGTCACATTATCTCTGTAAGAGAGTCCTCAAATGTGGCCCATCTCAGCTGTACCTTAGTGCCCTCCTCCCACGAAGTCTCCCTTTATTTGAGCAACTTATCTAGAACTTGGGGTGTGTAACACACCCAGAAAATCTTCACATTTCTTTGCAAATGTTTCATGTGATCACCACAAAAAAAGGTACTTTCTAGGTACATTCCCTTTTTAAAAGGAATTACAGTCATCCAGGGTGAACAGCAGGCAGAAAGGACTGGATGAAACTGGTAACACTTTGGATCATGCCTTTAGGATGGCTCTTATTTTATTACCATTATTATTCCTCTACTTCTGTGTTTAGGAGGCTCCGGAGTATCAGGTTGCTTAGAAAAGTTTCCAACATTAGGCCTGATTTACTACTCATTTAGGAAGACACAATGCTGAAATTGTTGGGAGCTACACTTCTGCAAACCCTTCTGGAAATGCAATTCAAAGCCCATTGTGGTCAAGGCCTCATCCACCGAAGCCCACTGACTTCAGCCGGCCCTGCATTAGACCGGAGGTGTGATCAGAATCTGCCTTGGCTTTCCCTTAAAGGACTCTGAAGCCCCATTTGGCAACTTATTTCCCGTTCTCAAATTCATCCTGATGTTCATGTGCATTGAAGCGCTCAGCACCTCACCAGTCAACCCTGTCCTCCTTGGGGCAGTGCTGGAAATTGGGGCTGTTCTCTGTCGTTGGCAGACCTCGTGGGGAAGCTGTCAGTCCAGGCTGTTTCCAATTTCTGCACTTTGAGCAAGATTTCTACTCCAGTGTATCCAGCTCGGGTTGAGAAGATAGATGTTAGCCACAGAGCCTCCTTTTTGTGGTTTCCTGAATGCTTTGGTTTAAGACTCCTTTTCCTCCTTCCCCCCCATAGATGCAATTTTATTCTGGAGATACAGAAATTTGCAGTGCAAGCTTGTTAAAATACCAGATGGTTTTTGGTGGTGATGGTGGTAGAGCAGAACAGAAACTTACAGGCTTGACTGAAGTTTTCCCAACTAAAGCCTGCCACAAATATGCAGTTGCCTTCCTGTGAGAGTGATCTAAACAAGACTAGATGTGTGGATCTGGCCACTGAACGCCCCAGACAAACAGAGGACTCATTCACTGGCCAGTCACAAACAGAAATTACATACTTGGTTGCCCACTTCTCATTTGTGTTTACTCTCCACTTCTCTCCCAACCATAGGGCAGATGATGGCCAGATCGAAACCTCACTGAAATGAAGAGGAATCATTCCCCGGATTTCACTGGCCTTTGGGTGAGGACACAGTGGTATTTTAACCAGCTATTTTATTCTGTTTGCCACCCTAACCTTAGGAATCCGGCACATCCTTGAAAGAGGTTCTTTTAATGAAAACAACAACCCAAAGCTCCAGGTGGGATTTATCTGTCACATGGATTTACAGACGTGCCAGGTTTAGCCATATCTATCCTCACATCACCCAGACTAAGGCTATGAACGCCCTGCTGCCTTGGAATTGTCGTGGTTTGGGCCAAATTGGCCTAATCCGGTGGAACGACAGATGCTCTCTCTCTCCTGCTCCGCTCGGGAGGCAAGAGAGAGAGAGAAAAAGAGACTTAAGGGTTTAGAAGGATCTAAACTACTTTAATGAAATATTGATAATAAAATAATAAAAAGAAAAAATAATGAAATATATACAAAACC
>VFFE01008899.1:1623385-1656628 GCA_008921705.1 Burhinus oedicnemus | reverse complement strand
AATCCAAAAAAAAAAAAAAAACCCCAAAACAAAACCCAACAAAAAAAGTTCCTCTGAGTTGGCTGCATCTCAGCTTCCTGGCTTGAGGGATGAACTGCTCTGCCCCAGATCCAGCTCTTCTTAATATCCAAAATATGCTGCAAGAAAGGTCATTGGAAGGGAGTGGGCTAATTCAAGGCACAATTATATCACACTTAAAAAAACCTGAGCCTGATGAACCTATTTTCTACCTGATGAGCAGTACCCCGAGTTTGTACAAGTATTCCAGTCCCACTGAGGATTCAATACAGAGACCTCATAAACTTAATGACATGTAATTTACATGTCACAATTAAGACTTCATATTCCAATTTTCTCTATGCACCGATACTTTCTGCCTGGCTTTCTGCTCCAGCCTGGGTATTTCACCCTCTGATGTCACCTAGACACATTCTCAGCTGGCATGAACAAACACAGACCCATTGATTCTCATGGTGTCACCCACCACGAGACCCTGGCTGACAAACATGGCTTGTTAAAATGGAAGCTCCTGGCTGATGGGACATAAGGCGCACAGGGACTGAGAGGAATTTGATTTAATTACTTTGTTGCATAAGTTTCCTACTTCTGGTCTGGGTTTCTAATTAGAGGCAAATACATTCCCTTTGAAATCTCAGTAGTTTCGGTGAAATCCAGAAGGTCATTCCTTTATATGACACTGAGAAGTCTCGTGTCATCTTCATTTTCAGACCAGCCAATGTTCCACCCTTACACATTGGGCTATGAAAGATACGCTTAGAATCAGCAGGACCTTCATTTCATGCCCCGGCAAATCCAGAAGAGACTATTGTAAAGCCTTCAGGGCCAAAGATTTCTTTCATACCAAGTAATAACGCCAGGATGTGATGATATCCGAACCCAGAGCATCTATTTCACTTGCCTTCAAATGCAAAATGGACTGTGGTCATATCTGTAATTGATGCAATTATAAAAACTTCCTAGTTATCCACTCTTTTAGCATTATTGTGCCTCCCTTTGGAAATGGTTTCAGTTACTTTTCCATCACTGGATTCAGAATATTCTGGTTTCTCAGCTAAAACTATAATACCAAATCCTACCAGAGTCTCTAGAATTCACATTAGCATCTGGGTTGTGTTTGGGTTTTGGCTTTCCTTAATAGAACAGCAAATAGCAGCTGGGAGGAGAACAAAAATCGTTGGGATTCATCTCTTGCTTCAAGACAATGAAGTTACATAATAAAATAGGAGACACCTATTTGAGAGAAGTAGAAAATCAGTTTTACTGCTAAAAACTATGCAGAGGGCCAGAGGCAGATACAACAAAAATAGCAGCGTATGTGTTGTCATGCCTTTGGGTCCACTGGCTGCCTTAGCTCCGTGGACGTACATCAACCAAAGAGCTCACCCATCATTGCTGATTCGTTATTATTAATTAAAGCTGAGACACATCCCTCATTTTTCCTACTCGTGACATCCACCATGGCACTGTCTCTGGGCCCCTTTTCCTCCTCAGGGAGGACAGCCTCCCTCTGTCTCTCCTGTCCCATTCAGATTTGGCGAGAGCCCCAGTAAAGCAATCAACAGCAAGGGGAAGAGGAGGGAGAAATTTCCCTGCTGTAGCAAGAACGTATTTTCTAGTTTGGGAAACGTTGTCCTTTCTGGAGAAAACTGTTGTCCAATAGAGATTGTAAAGACATTTGCAAATCTCAGAGCAGAGAATTCAACTGTGGGCCTATTATTTTTAAGAAGCTGCACATGGACTTTTATAAATATTATCCCTAGGAGGATCATCTTCCATTACCTGGGAATAAAACTGGAGGGTTTTTATGCTGCAACAACATAAATACCTAGGAGGTAACTAGAATGGGTATATGTATGTTCTATTCTCACATCTATTAATTTATTTTAGTAGGAAACAACTTCCACTGAGACTGGAAACTGTTCGGGGTTTTTGTAAGATTTCCTTTCAAAAGGCAAAAAAGCAGATCACAGAAACCAAATATTTCAGAGGTATACTGTTAGCTGCCCTCCTTTAAAATTCAAGGCGGAGAACTATGTCCCTATAGTTCAAACAGACAGTTAGCACACTGCATTTCTGAGTTAAAACACCAACACTGGGAAAACATCATGTCCCAGCAGCTCCTGACGACTGCAAGGTCCAAGAAACTGTCTAAGAGCCTTCCTTGGACCACAGTCTGAGGAGGGACATGAGGATTCCTGTAGGAGAACAAGTTGCATTGTCACCACGCAAGAGAAATATGTCTTTAATTTGGGGGATCTGGCATATGGCAGTTACTGTAGGTGGGACACGCTGTCTAAAACCTGATCTGTTAACCATATGCTGGGGAATAGCGCCTGTCAGAATATTCGGTGTGCGTGTAGGTACGGTGAGCGCCTCTGGCCTTTGCCTCCCTGTCCAGAGGTGACTACGACCCCTCCAAACAGAAATATTTCTGTCCCAACAAGGAGAATTTGCCATCTATCAGCTCTTGCCTTCTGTTCCTCTTCTAAGCATTTGTTGCTATCTTTGTGGAGTCTAAATCACAAAGTTCATATTCGCCCAGCTAATTTGACACCCAGAGGTGTGATCCTGCTTGGAGTGGTATCCATGGCAAAACTCCAGTTCCATTAGGTGAAATATGTATTTATGCAGGGAGCGTGAATCGTTTAAAGCTACAAGAAAAGGAGTTAATTAGGACATGCAGGGCTTGTGTTGACTAGCTGGTTTTAAACCTTTCAATGTAGAAAGGATAATACCTAACGCTAATTTTTCATTTAGTTTTTTAAAGCTTTGAAAAATGTTAGAATAGTGATGCTATTAATGCTGTTTCACAGTCCAAAAAAATGTCATCTCCATTTCTACTGCTAAAATAAAACAATCTGCTGCTGAAATATAGCTATATTTAGGGGCATAATCTGGTATAAGGACCTAAGCTAACATCTAACAGGAGAGTCTGGGAAGGTTATTTCAGAGCTCCTCGCTGCAGAACACACTTTTCTTTCAAAGCAGCTGGTACCAGCCATTACAGGAGAGAGCTCAGGAGAGCAATTGGACTACTGAACCAGTGTGGCCCTTTCTCTGCGCTGTTTATACATTTGTCTGCCTTGGCAGACCTTGAGAGACTGAAGGACTTTGCTCATGTCCATCACGCTGCAAGACGAAGCTTTGTTCAGCTCACACGTGAATCCGCTCCATGGCTTGAGCGCGCCTAGTGCTTGTTATCAAGCTTCCATCATGCAAAATGTCCTGCAGTGACCAAAGTTTCCACGGAAGGCTTTTGAGACGGAACCTTTCTCATGCACTGAACCCAATGCCCTCCCCCAAAGAATGGCTTTTACGGGCACTGCTCCTTTCACCTTCAGGACTGTATGTTTGGAGATATAACAAGTTAAGAATTTCCTTATTGCATATTAATGCCCTTTAATGCGCTTTGAACCTTTTCATTTTAATTACATTAGTTGCCATTCTATTTAAAGTTCCTACAATCTGGTTACTCTTATTCAAATCAGGTTTCCGATTCTCCACACTTAGCTGCTGTTTTTCCGCTTTGCTAAATGTGGAGCTCTTTTTCCTGCGACCTTAAAATCAGCATTAGCACCTTGCGAAGGACAAATTGGAAAAGGCGACCCCCCTTCTTTGCAGCCATAGGACCCGATCTTATTCCCACTCAAGCAAAGCAGGTGAGCAAACAATTTTTCCCTCATCCATTTTTTAATTTTCATTTTCCTGCTATACAGGCACTCTTCTGGATGGGTGCAATTGAGGCAAGGATAGATCAATAACCTGGTGGGAGCTAGCACAGTCATCTATTCTTGCCTCAGTCTCCTGGTGGCAGGACTCAAGACTACAGAACTCTGGGGTTTTATCCTGCTGCCCTAACTGTGACACTATATTGGACTTGGTAGAAGAAAATGTAATTAAATAGGATCAGCTGCAATTAAGCAGGATCAAAATAGCTCCCCTCCCATTTAAACAAGCAAATTAAGGTCAAATTTTTTGCATGTGCCCATTTATCAGCTGTTTCTATGGTAACACTTGTTTTTCTTAATACTGTGTCTCATTTGTGTCATGGTAACACCCTGTAATCCTGGTCCCATTGTCCTGGGTTCAGTGGAAATGTGTATAGAAGAGAGTTCTTTCCTCTAAAGATCATGCTGTCTACTTAGAGACTTTCACACTGGTTAACTTAAACTGATACAAATTCAAAATGGTCACTTTTATTTTGGTTGCAGCGGCTTACCCCAGCATAGGCTAAATATTCTCTTTCCTGGCTTGAACTGAACTGAAACAAATCCGATTGAAGCTGAAGAATCAATGTTTGCTCAGCAATTTGCAACCCTTTAACTAAACTGGTTTAAAATCACAACTCCCTCGAGTGGACTGAGACTATTCCTCACTGTCAGAAACTTTGTGGATTTTTGTGTGGAAGTGCCTCTTTCCGTGTTAAATTCCAGCAGTCATAAGACCCTGATATTTTTACCTGGGTGCAGGTAAAAAATATCTGCCATTGCAGGGCTACGCCATCCTATCTGATCTACTCATTTTTGTAACATTCAAGTTATCATTTTCTGCTTTTTGGCACAAACCCTGGATTTGTTGCAGGCTGTTTTGCGGTGTGCGATGAATGACCTGGAGATGCTGCAGAGCCTCCTCCACCAGGAGCTGGTACATGGCTGTCTACAGGCTGTGCCATTGAGTCTTTCTGAAAGATCAACCCTCGTGGTTGATCTTGTCTAATCACTGTGAAACAAAAACTACTTATCCCTTGAAAAAACGGGATTCTTCTCTGCTGAACTAACATTCTTGTTTCTCTTTCACAGGCAAAAGGATTTCAAAGCATCTCTGCAGAACTCTTGTGAAGTTGGTCTGTCATTCTTTGGAAACACAGGTCCTGTTGACTTGCCCATCCAGCCCATAAGTTAAAGCACCAACCACTCCCACCAAGAACGACCTTCCTTGAAAATCTCTCAGACTCTTTGAAGCACACAGGGATACCTGGGTATGTCCTAAGGACAGATCTCCTTAATGCTTAAAGGTGTCTAATCTGCTACACACTTCCTGAAGATTAACAGGGGATTGAAGGCCATGTACGTTGATGTATCCTGTTAGCATCTCTCAGAGAAATTAATATCACAACAAAGATTACACGGATGCTTTCAAATGACAATTAATTCTATTCAGAGACCAGAAATAGCTACGCGCTATTTCTACTGTAGGCTGCCTTTGATCTGCTCTAGCGAATGTATAAAAGTTTGAGGAGTCTCTGACAAGCAACTTGCATCTCCAAGTTTTTTCTCATGCGAGGGGTTGAACATCTCCTAGAAAAGTCCAAAGACCAGTTTTGCAGCCTAAGACTGTCTGCACGGGTAAAGATTTGCAGAATCAGGCCCTTTGTGGCCTCTGCTCCCTGCTTAATTTGCCGTTATTTGTTTAGCTCCTGTGCAACAGAGGTTTCCTTAGCAACTGCCGTATCCTTTTACAAGTCATTGTTAATGACACACATTGACGTCGGCTGTGTACGAGGATGCTAAAAAGGATGGCACCCAATAAAAAATAACCTTTGTGATTACCCGGTTTCCTTAAGTAAACACCACTATTATCCATCAGGAACTTGCTAGAGGGACTTCTCTTTTGAACAATAATGTATGTTGCCTTTAGCGTTACCAATGGGAGCCTTTTTAAAGCTTGCAAAGGTCAATAGGAAAATCTCTCGTCCTTTTCTCTTTGTGCCTAATGCCAACACTTACTGGCATATGTCTGGCCAGGAGAGAGGCAATTGCTCTCTAGACTGTCTTGCTTCTAAAGACCGAGATCCAATTTCCTGCGCAGAGAAAATATCACTTTGTTGTTAAGTGATGGGAGGTGGCAGAGATCTGGGCCCCGTTCTCAGCTTTCCTCACACACTCCCCTCCTGACGCTCTGCAAGTCAGCCAGGTTGACTCCCCACAACAGGGACACTGGGTGCACCTTCTTACAACGCCAGCAAAACCGGTGGTTCATTTCTTTTGCAAATTCTCTGTATTGAAGAAGCTGCAGAGAAGACATCAGGTGCAGAATAAAGCTCCCCAACAGGGTGAAAATCATGAGTTTTCTTCACTGGCCGTGTTCCCCCTTCAACTCCATATAACATCTGGTACTGAAGACAGAATGGGACATGATTAACTAATTTTATTACGGAGTTCATTAATGTTTTTCTGAAGATATTGGCCAGAGGCACAGGAAAAGATGGCTCAGAGCCATTGTCCAACATGGTATTAATAGGAACTTGTGCATGTAGCTGATTTCTGTTGGAGAAGTGGGTAGAGCAGTCCATGTTGAGCTCATGCTGCCAGTACTAGAGTCTTACTGGTACCGGAGCAAGCTAGTTTAAAGCTAGCCTGTATCTGTTTTATTCATCTAGAATGTTGACATGCCCTGAAGTGGAATTTGGAGGTTTTCCCATGGAAAATTATGACTTTGCATCAAAAACTTATTATTTTCCAGTTTGTGATTATTATTTTTTGACAAAAAGTTGATGCTATTTGTTTGTAGATAAAACTGGATTTGCTGTTTTCTGGTGGAAATATGAAAAAATTGAGGCAAACGTGCTTTCCGTGAATGTTTTCAATTTAGTTTGAAAACTCAAGTTTCTACAAGAAAATGAGAGAAGAAAGTTTCAAAAGGATTTTCTACCAGTCCCAAAGCCTAGAGTTCTCTGGTTTAGCCCGTTGCTCAGGTGGGTGCAGCTTGATTTGAAACCAGATCCAGGTTAGGAGACCAGGCTGTGCCTCTCTTTTCACTTTCCCCTCTACGTTGAGGGGCGCACAGATCTGGCGTTTGATTCAGGCTTACCTCAGTAGGAATTTCACCCACAGGCTAATTACATGCAATATCCTCTTGCTTTTCCCTCCAAATTCAACAGAATTTTGGATTCAGTGGGAAGGAGGCTGTAGTTGTTATCTCAATAAATTCTGGATAAGCTGCACACTAACACCAGGCTGGGATCCATAAGGAAGGTAACGGAGAGACAGTCTCTAACTTGTCTGAGCTGAGAATCTCACCAGCATCCCTAATGCTGTGACTAATGGCTGAAACCCAGTTCAAAACCAGCAGCATTTTCTTAATTTCAAGTTCTTGAATACCAGACGATGCTAAAACTGGAGGAGGACAGTGACTGTAACCTCAAAATGAGAACAGTGTTCTTGAATAAAATTTGCTATTGCAATCGGTCTTTAGCTTGGGCTGCAATTATTTTCAAATGAGTGGAAACCACTAATACTGCAAGGAACAATATTCCCTTCTAATTTTTAACCACTCAGTGTATACGTTTTGCATTTTCAATTATTTTTTGAAAGTGACCAAAAAATTCATAAAGAATAAAATAGATTTGATTGGCTTGGGAAAAATTGCCTGGGCCAAATAATTTCTTGTGTTTAGGCAGCTCCTTTCTGCTATCACAGTGCAAATTGCCTAAAGCTGGTGTGACCTGGAACTGCACAAATGCTGCACACTCTCCATCAAGCACGTAGAGGTGAAATGGCCCAGAAACAAGCATTCCTCTGGCTGTACATGGGTATTCTCATCCATACAAGGAGATTTTGAGGGGCTACAATAGAAGATAAGTTGGTCTGGACAAGCTGGTCTACTCTTGAACTGCAGGTAAAGATTCCTTTCAAATATGTCTGAAAGCCTAGAACTGAGAGGCAGAAAAAGCCTGTAATGAATCCATTATTTACTTTTCTTTTTTTGTTATTGTTGCTTTCCCTCTTTTTTGCTTGCCCCCCCCAGAGAAGAGACCTAAGTTCTACTTGCAGTTTTGCTTCATGACGTTGGATATGGCCTTTCACTGCTCTCTCTCTTCGTTTCCCATGTATAAAGTGGGGATATTCATAGAAGCAGAGTCAGAAGGGAACTCCAGGTCAACATCCAGTACCCTCTTCCAAGACGGGAGCAGTTTTGTCCATGTCATTTGCAAAAGCAGTTTTTGTTAGGCCTGTTAGTAAGGACTGCTTGTGTTGGAAATTGCCCTTGAAAAGCAATAAATTCTTTGTAAACTTCTGTGAAGTTTAAGCTCTTTTGAAAACTTTGCATCTTTACTGCTAGAATGTTTTTCCTAGTATTTAACCTGAGGCACTCTTGCTGCAGCACGAGCCTGCCCCTTCTCGCTTTGTGCACTGTGGCCCTGAAGAACAAAGTTCTACAGCAGCGATTTGTTTAAGGACTTTAAATGCAATATCAAACTCTTTGAAAAGTATTCGTAGGAAGCAATACCTCAGATCCAGGTATTATCATGACTATTATTATTTTTTCATCAGAAGGCAGCCTTCTATACAAACATTCAAAGGATGCACAAAGAAACAACGTGCCTAATCTAAGGGATTTGAGTGCACAGCTCCAAGAACTGGAAAACAAAACCCATTTAGCATCAAAACAGGATGTGATTAGAGACCGATGGCATCTCTATGACCACAAACTTAATGGAACTTTTAGTTCTCACTGTGGAGCAAAGCTGCCCATGATGATGAATCCTGATTTTGTCTACCTTACAGCGTAAATGCAATTTTTGAGCAGGTAGGTTAGTGCCTTGTCGTTAACCTCTGGCAGGAAATACGCCGTCAGGCTTATGAACACTAAGCGTGGACAATTTCTACTCTAATTATAAGGCAGCAGTTTTCATGAGTACTAATGACTCTGTACAGTGTGAAGCAACGGAGGAGCAGGTTCTTTTGGAGATAAGTCACTGGAAAAGCTTCTGTGAGTTACTGCTCAGCATGATATGAAAGAGGACTACATGGTCCGGCTCTAAATCCCTAGACGTTCAGATCTCTTACCCATCGATTTAAAACCCAACACTTTTCATTGTCTTGAAGTTATAAAGAATAGGGTGCTATTTCAGTCCAAATACATAAATAAGGACATAAAGTTGATAGTAACCAAGCTTAGCAGCGGAGTATCTTGTGAAAATCCTGCTCATGGCTTTGTAGTCCTACATTAGCTGTTAGTGACCATGTTCTGTAAAACACGTACAGCAGTGAAAATGTGCCGGGCTAATCTGCCCGAGCAATCTTGCCCCTCTCTTGCTAAGGGGGAGTTTATGAGAATTTTCTCTGGATTATTAGAGAAGACATTTAAAAGGATGTATAAAAAGGCTATTAGAAAATCCACTGTTTAGTTATAATAATAAACATGACTTTAGAGAAGGGAGAGTAGTCATAAAAACATTTAGCCAAAATAATGATTGACAATGCGTGTGTGCATGGGGGGAAGTAGGGGTAAACATCCATTACAGTATTTGTTGTTCGGAGAGATGTTAGCTGGAACAGTTTCAGACCGAAATATCTGAAAAAGCAAGATTCTTTCTAGGCAGGATGTTTACAACAACTCTGGGCCTGACGGTTGCGTCCACTGCCCGTCCCTCCGTCTGCATACACCCATGCTTGGTTTTCTGTCACCACCACTGCGTCACCCTCCTCATCCCTTGCTGCATCATCCCCTTATTCTTTTTTCTTCCCTTCTTAACCAGTCTCTACTTAAAAGCCTGCTGCTTTCTCAGTGCACACAGCTAGATGGTCCCTCACCTCCCAGCCAGGAATATTTCTTGGCACATCCGATAAACCAAGCGCTGCAGCCCCGGGCCATTTAGAACTGCCCCCGCACCTTGCGGTCTCTCTCTTCTCTTTCTTTCCTCCTCCTTTTTTGGCTCTTCCCTTACTATATGTATCTTTGATCTCTCTCCACCTCCCCCACTATTTTCAACCCTCTCCCGGTTTTCACTCGCCTATTTTCAGACTTGTTGCGCATTTGCTCCGTGCTGCAGACCCTGCCTCTTTCAGCATCTGCACTCTCCTTCACCTCAGCCCTTTTACCCCTCTGCCCCCCGGTTTCATGACTGGATATAAAAACACTGGTGCCCGGTATCCAAAACAGATCAATAGGAAGAGACAGAAATCCCACTCAAACAGACTAACGCGAATGGACTTCCCGGCCGACTGCTGAGAAAGTGCATCTGAGCTGTTGACTCAGCCCACACCCCCGCCTTGCTCTTTCCTGGGGGCCCGGGAGCCGGCGCAGGGGGGACGCTGGCCCAGAGCCATGCCAGCAACTTGTTCGAATTAAAAGTCTCAGGCGTTTACTTGGGTTACTCTGCTCCTGGGTCCCTGGGGGGGGGCAGAAAGGGGGAGGATGCATACAGAAAAGGCAGCAATGCTTTGCTTTTCTAGCCTTCGCTTTCAAAATTTTTCTTTTTTTTGGTCCCTTTAAACTCTTGTTTTAAAGCAAGGCTTCACGCTGTCATTCGGGACCTGGCAGGGCTCCTGAACAAGGAGGCAGGACGGGAAGAAGACAGCACTGGAAAAGAAGAAAAGGGCTCTGATTCAGCAGAGCAGGTCTGTGACTCAAAGGGCTCCCGCTCTTCGAAAGGGCAAGCTTTTACAACGTTATCGTTATTACAAATGAGGCGAGCGAAGGAAATCACTGGCCTGATAAAGACGGGAATGCAGACAGAAGAACGCAGGCAGCAGAGAAACCTCACTGCACCACCTCTAGCAAAAGCCCTTGACCCCCTTCTTTGGAGGTCTGTCATCCCAGAAATTCAGAATATGACCCATCCCTATAGTCCATTACTTTCTCCCAGCCTGGCAGAGCCTTTGCCTCCTCCTGCAGATAGACCCTAACACTTGACTCCGATAGCTGCCGCTATGGGACAAAAGGACCAACCTGGAACATTCGCTGACCTTCCTGACACAAGGGCAGGGCGAGTGTTTTGCCACTAAGAAATGCTCCAGCAACTTCTTCAGCCCTCTGCTTAGGGACCTGGTGATTCGGGAGCTTAATAAATCTGAGCATGTTAACATATGATTAAAACAAGCTGCAAGGCTGAAGTGGCAGCGAAGAGGGAGATCTGAAGAATGCGCTGGTTGATTAATGCTGTGATGAAGTGGGGAGATGGAAGACGATTTTTCTGGCACGGGCCAAGTCGCAACAAGCGGAAGTTGTACACATTCTTCAGTCCTCAACAGTGGAGAAAGACCCATCAGCAGCACCGTGTTGAAGAAAGCGTCTGTAGTCATTTTGGCTATTCTCAGCGGACCTGCAGAGATGCCAGTGCAAATCCTTCTATCTACACAAGTTAATCTCCACTTTAGGTCCACCTGTCCGGTGCAAAAGGGAACAGGTTCACCTGCTCGGAGGTTTTTAGGCATCTTCTGGCACTGTCTACATCAGGTTAAGTGTCTGCTCCTAAGGGCTAGCTAAAGTTGTTGAAAACCCAAGTGTCTCTATCAGGTTGATTTTTATCCCAAGCATTCTTACAAAAAGGGAATGCAAAGAGCATACCCTAAAACTACAAAGTGCTTCATCCAAGGCAGTTTGCAAGCAGACTAATATTTACTTCAACAACCTGATGTACCAGAAACAGTTTGCTTTGAAAAAATGTCACAATTCCTTGAGATAAATTAGAAATCATAGTCTGAAAACGTCATGCAAAAACCCAAGCATTTTGTGTCCTCTAAAACTGTACCTTGAAATTTCTCTTTAGTAACTTAGCAATGTTATTTCATTTACTTTTGTTTAAATGAGTTTTTAACGTATTTTTAAGGAAGTGTATTATCCTTATCCTAAATGTCTGTAATTGGTTTGCAGAAAAATGCTTGAGATTTCTCATCACTTATGCGTATAATTACCGGTCTTAGAGAAAATTGAGAGTTTAGTTCCTTTGTAAGACAGTAACATGCAAAAGGGGGAAAAAATAAGGGAAAGCAGAAATCATTTGGAATTAATTAGAGTCTGGCACAATGCAAAATATTCCATAAAATTAACCTGGGAACTGAAAACAGCAACTACTGACCTGCAATGTTACTGAACCTGAAAATCTAGTTTGCTTATGAACCACTGTAAAATTCCACTGTCTTCATCATCAGATGTTATTTACACGGAAAAAAGAATATTATGGTGGTTTGGTCATCCAACCCCATGTCAGAAGTTCTAGGCTCTGGCTTTTCAGTCACTTCCAGTTACTTCTCCCCTCTGTTCCCCAACATCCCTCTACAATAAATTACGTCAACTGCAATATTTGTTTGAACTTCTGTACGCAACCTGAAATGCCTTTCTGCAGCACAATAACTTGACTTCACCCGGTTTGTCTCTCCAGATGCTACACCTCAACCTCTCTCAGTGCTGAATTTAATCCAAACCATTTAGTACCAAATATTTTAAGATGCTCGATAGGGTCCATCAAAAGCATAAGGAGAGAAATGTCCAGTGAGTAAGAAACCGCATTCAGGCAGAGGAGCATGCGGTAACAGTGTCCCTATTACAGGCGTTTCACTTCAGAGTCTACGTTTAGTTAACATGGAACTTGAGCAGCATTAGTAAAAGGGCTCTTCTGAGGTATGGTTGGCTGACTACTGGATGTAGGAGAAGATTTAAATCAATTGGGTACACAGCACCCACGAGGAGTTGAGAACCTGGCTATCCTTCCAAATATTGCCCTCGGGGCCCTTTTATTTTTTACGGTTTTTATTTTATGTTTGTAGAGTATTTGACGAACATCTTTCTGACATTTTCAGTATTTCATTTGAACTTGCTGGCAACAAGTGCTACTGTGAGCTGCATCAGTGAGCTATTAATTTCTGGGAATCACAGGAAGTTTTATATCACAGACACTTCTTACTTCTCTGGTGCTTTTCTGACCTTCTGAGCAGCTTTGCATTGGAAGGAACAAGAGAGGGCTTTCAAGCAAAAACATTGCTTAATGCCTTCTCATTATCTTTTTGAAGACAATAGCCATCGGTAGAAGGGCTAATACTCAGGACTTCCAATATTTAACAACCTAACGCAGCCTGAATGTGTCCAAAAGCTTACTGTATCTATAAGAAGGTGGTATTAAAATCAGTTTCCGTATAGAGAAGACCTGAAAGAACCAAATTCAGCCAACTTAACTTCACGTAGTGTGAGGATTTTCTTCAAGGCCATATGAAAGTTTTCTTTCTGTGTCTTAAGAGTTTGATCCCACTGAAGAGCAGTTTGCCACCTCTGCTGAGGATCTGCAAGAGGACCCATACTGAGGTCCAATCCAACCTAAAATGTCTTATAAGCGTTCCAGCCCTCTATTTATTTGTGAGAGTTAATTAACTGTGTATTACAGTATTTAGTCAGGATTTGGGCACAGACATTTTACTGTGTGTTTGCCTAGCACTGTCCCGCTGCCGTACTGGGCCTTGTTCGAATCACTGCAATAGAACCAAATAATTAGTAAAGCTTGTAATAATAGAAAAGCATCATTCAAAACAGCCTCTAAACAAGATGGTGGTTGAACAGTTTAGACTCTCCAGTTGCCTGATATATACCACAGACTCTGATGACTGGAGCCAGATTTATTAGTCTTCGAATGGACAGTCCGTAAGCGAATATGGCTAAAAAGCAAGAAACAATTGCGATAATCACCACAGCTTAGGGAAGATGACCTATAAATCACTTTGAAGGAAGTCCATCCTGGTTCCCTAATAAAAACGTACATTAAAGCAGCTAAACAGAAGGTTGGTTGTCCAGGCTGGTTTGACTCCAAGGGTTTCATAACAAATTCAAGCCTGAGGTTCCCCTGTTACATGTTAACATGAATGATAGCTTTGATGGTAAGTACGGAGTGAGGAAGTGAAGCAGGTCTAATGCCGGGTGGCAGCATGCCTTCCATGGAACAGTTTGCAATGGTCTGTGCAGACAGCAGTTCGAAAGTGTGGTTAGAGTCCTGCGGTCTTTATTCAGGCAACATTCAATAATGATGCTGCCATTAATAATATTTGGGTTTCTTTTTTCCAACAGGCCGATAAAACCTGACTACTTCTGCATCCCTCACATTCTGTCCCCACTCAAATATTGTTGCTTTCCAAGCCCATAACCTGAGTTGACCGAAAACCCATTTGAGACTCCAAACTTCTACTTTATAGAGGTACATGCACCCATTTCCTCTGATCTTCTGTTTTGAAGCACTGGGTCAAGTCTTGGGGGATCTGGGTTGTCACCCTAGCTATACAAGATTTTTGGCAAGCCACTTCCTCATCCTCTGCCTGTTTTTCTATTTGTGGAAAGGAACTAATAATTATTCCTCTGTCAAACTGTTTCCTTGGCCTATTTAGGCTCCTTGGAGAAGAGTCAGGCTCTCACAAGTTGTTTATGCAGTGCCTAGTGCAAGGGAGCCAAGATCTTGACTAGGACCTATAGAATGCACCATAAATATATACAACAGGCTTACTCCAGCTATATGATACATCTGCTCTCTAAGGGGTTAGCCTTCGTCTTCAGCGCAAGTTTTATTCTGGTAACCACAAGCACGAACAAACATACGCAAATAAACTTGTTATTTCCAATGAAATTTGACATCCTCAAACATCCTACGGCCATCATATGCATCTTACTGAAAGACAGCTGCTATTTGTTCAGTGTCTTTTCCTCATCCTTGAGAAAAAGGCATATTGACTTAATCTATGGGTTATGAAAAAAATGCTCCCACCAGTTCATAAGTTTACAGAAAAGAAAAGAAAGAAAAAGTGAGCTTTTATCTAACCAATATTTGAGCTACTTTTTCATGTTTGACTGTGAAGACAGGGATATACATCTACATGTAGAGAAATACAGAAACAGAGACAAATACAATGATATGCATATGTTAGTGGTTATCTCTATCTGTCAAGGTTACATACCTGTGTGTATTTTTATATGAAATTTGCAGCCCCTCTCCAACCCTGAAGGTATGCACATGGTAGGAAGTGGACCATTTTTTTTGTTTGGGAAGGGGGGGTTAAACATGAAAGGACATGTTTCCTTGCATGTTCCTCATGCCACATGAGCGGCCAACAATGACAGTCAACAACGTGTCCAAGTTGTTATTTGAGATATTTTCTAAACCACAAAATAAGTGGATTACTAACCAAAAAATCACAACTCCTGCCAAAGCACATTTTTAAAAAACACAAAATGAAAAAAAAAATCAAATAGATTTAACCCATGGGGAAAAAAAAAAGAGAATACAATAAGTGTAGAGCAAAAGAGAAAGGCTAATCTGGTGGGTAAACTAAGGTGTCAGGAAGAATAATTGTTCTTTCCTGCTCTGCCAGAGAATTCACAAACCAAGTCAACTAAACTCTCCCGTGCTTCCTTTTTACCATCTCTGAAAGAGGGACAGGAGAACTTTGCAACCTCACAGTGCTGCTTTACCTCTCAATTTGCTTCAAGCAAATTGAGCCTCCCAATGGAGCTAATAAGCTCTTCGACCACTCTGTGCTTGAGCAATGCCCAGGAAGATAAGCAGATAGATGTATTCTTGGTTCGCAATTAGCCAGATGAAGGAAAAAGGGGTAACAGTTACTCTGGGTTACCTAACAGTATTAGCGTTACAGAAATACTGGCTGGATCCTCAGCCGGTAGAAGGGGATGCTGTGCTGCTGCCTCTAGAGCCGTGTCGGTTTGTACCAAACGCAGTCCTTTCCTTCACGAGCAGTAGCATCGATCATAAAGCTATTTTCAGTGTGAGAGCTAACCAGTGCAAATGAATCAAAGTGCAGCTGGTTATATTATAATAGCTATTGGGAAATATTTTATATCCAGGTTATGGTTCATTGCCTATACTTTAAAGAACCGTGATTAGCTTGGGCTCCAAAGTTTCTTCATGTTAATACCCAACATAGTTCATTTCACTTTAACCGTGAAACATAAAATATGGCCATATGTGTTGTTCAGTAAAATTCTTCAGTGAATACTTCATGCCATGTGCCCCTCCATCAGTTGGGTTCGGCTGAGATGTCAGTCAGAACTGCTAATTCCCAGTAACTCCAATGGGACAACACTGACGCTCACACTTTGTTTTCTATGACTTCCATGCTGTGATGCAGATTTGACGATCTAAAAGGCCATTTCTCGTCTCTGACATCTATGATCCTCTGACATTTAAACAAAAGGCAATCATCCCACGGCTTCAGTTATGAAGAACTGGAACCTTGCCATTCACAATATTACCCTCATCTTTCCACCGATGCGGTAAAGACTGCCTGCGTGCTTCAAAGCAGGGTCTAAGCAGGATAAATCCATAGTGCTGATCAGTAAAAACTGAGCTATAGCTTCAGTCAAAGGCTAACACAGGAACAGCATAGTTGCTTAATCTACAGCTTGTGGCTGATAATCGTTAGAGCTGATTGCAGACTGTTAGAAATAGTTTGTTAAAACTCAAAAGTCTTAATGGGAAACAGTCAGCTAGGGACAATATCCCCTTTCTAAACAAGTCCAGAAAAGCAGGCCATTATTTACACCAAAGTGCATTTAAATGTCATCATATGCAACAGCTCCATTGTGGGGAGTGGGCTGGGTGTCAAAATAACCCCCCGATTAGAACATTAGAACTCACCTGTAGAAACAAAAGATACAGACCTTCCAAAATTACTTGAGCAAAGAAATGAGCCAATTATTCAGTGCTCAACGTTTTGTCTCACCTTTGGAAGAGGAAAGAACTTCTACAGCTCCAAAACTCTCCTAGGACCAAACAATTGTCTTCTGCTTTTGCCATTATCCCCAGCAATACCACCCCAGTGCTCACAGTTCCCAGAATGCCTGTGCCATCAGTGTTACAGAGGATGGGATGGTGGAGATGGACTCCATAGATCCAATTCCTCATGCAATGGATGGTGATTCATGTGCGGATTATCCAGCTATGAGCTAAGCCTGTTTAACTGTTCTCGCTCCCTGGAGTACTCCCCTCCCTTATCCCAAGAGATCTGCTATGCCAGTGATTACTTCTGTTCTGAATTTTCCTTTGTCAAAAATGAGAACAAAAGATGTAGCAGGTCACTTACACAAAGGAAGGAATATATTGTCATCATCAAACAATCAAGAATAATGAAAAAGGTCATAAAAACATACATAAAGCCAACATTTCAGCTAGTGGAAGTAACAGAGCTCCACTGGTGACACTGGTTCATAAACTTTAACAGCATGATGCAGTTATACACCATTTGAAGCTGTGGACCGCAATTTGCAGATGAACAATTTGTGAATAGAAAAAAAAAGGAAAACAAATCCCAAAGTCCGGCCAAACCTAGTAGATATATTATTTCAGTACATGGTTTCCTCTGATTTATTCCCCAGCCTCTAGTTGATGAAATACTCCTTTTTCAATACATTCTTATTTTCCTCTTTATTGCACAACTGTTTCAAAGTATTGCAAAGCTCCAAGGACTGCTAGGGCTACTGGCTAGATTTATTTATTAAACTGTTCCCTGAGTCCTACATCATCAAAGTGACAACTCCAGATGGCACAGACCAAATGCCATCGACTTCAGCTGGGCTGCTCAGCGGCCTACAGGGAGGTCCTACAGGACCAGCGCATGGATTGCAGAAGGCAAATGTCTGATGTTTTATCGGCACCTTAGCCAGCAGGAAGACATCAATGGCCCCTCTTCTCTACCCTCCTCTTTCCCCGTGGGATCCCTTGGGCTCAGCACTGGAGCAAACAGTGAAGGGTGCCATCAATGTCCTCACCACTGTTTTTTGAGGCTCGGCATGCTTGTGTCTGAAAGCCAAATCTTGAGGCATTTAGCCTTACAAACCCTTCCCACTCCCTTCCTCCACCCCCTCTGCTGAGGGTTTTCCATATGTAAGAGCTAAGATATGAAGGAGAGAGGACTCAAGAAGTTGGCTCTGGATGCATGGAGAATTCTTGTCTCCAGGACTGTCAGCAGCAACAGGCACTTATTATTATTTTGATGTTGGATACTTTTCCAAGCCAAATTGCTGCTTTCAAAGCTGACTAAAAGTTCTTCCCTGGGATGAATTTGTCCCTATTTATTTATTGCATAACCAGCCCCTGAAAAACATCAGAAAGGTTGAGTGTGAGGCAGGCTTGTGCCTCTTACACGCATGGGATATTCCCTTTATATTAGTCACTGAACAGATGTCTCTTGTCATATGATGCATGAAGTAGCATTGGAAAGAAAAAGAAAATTAACTCATCCTTTTGAACTGGAGAAGTTCCATGAGAATTTGCTCACCCAGGCATCAGATCTACCTATTTGTCCTTTATCATTAAGAACACAGAAGGAGAAAAGAAAGAACCAATGAACCCATTAAAATGTACCGGTCCCTTGTAAGCAAGACATCAGTTGGGTATCATTTGGAAATCTTTGGAAAGAAGGCTAAAGCGTTTCTTCTCCTGAAAAAGTTCTTGTGATGGTAGTTCAGTTCTCTTTTTCAGTCTTGGAAATTATTTTGGGAGGTAGCAAGTTAAATTTAAGTGTTTCTTTCCCTGGGTGGTGACGACACACAGAAAAATTGTAAAAGAGGCAGAAGGAGTAACCAGCACAGTGCAGTTTTACAGCACTTAGCCTGCTATCATCGAGTTTAGTAGGAGTCATAGAAGCACCAAACCCCCATATTTTGTAGAACTGATGAAACCTGCACATTGCAAAAGCTATCAACAAAGATAGCTCTTCAAGCTATGTCTTAACATTACCTTCCAGACTGTGCATGACGTATATTGCCCCGGTGCTTTAGCTCTCGATGCAGGATCCCTCCAACATTCTTCAGGCTGAACGTTCAGATAGATGGTTTTGATTCCTGGCAGAAATAGAAATGAGAAACAGTTCCTAGTCAGTCTGGTGAAGTTGTTTAAATCCATAATGCAAACCAAGACAAAGACTGTCTTTATTTGCAAACAAGACCATTGAATGGAAATAGTAGAGTATTTCCCTGATAGAAGACAAGTGTTGGTGCCACTATTAAAAGCAGAAGAGTTGAAAAGCTAATCCCATTTCCCCTGATGGAAAAACACAGGAGGTGTAATAAATGCAATACAGGTCTAAACAGGTCTACAGAGTGCTGGTTGTGATACCAGCATGTAGAGCATGGGTGGGAGCCATCGTTTTATTTCATACATAAAAATACAGGAGTGCCCTGTGTTTGAGAGCAGCAATAAGCACACATGGCAACTTTACAGTTAGCCAGGGCTCACATCCAGCCCTGACTCACCCAGTGAGTGCTCTTCCTTGCAAGTGGAAGAGACTTTGCAGGACCGACCAATTTTTCAGATGCATTTTAACTCGAGAGAAGAGAAGGGAGTGCCACACCTTACAAAAGGAGTTGGGTGTTGAATCTGCAGCTCACAATCTCCTTAAGATTTTGGAGAAATCTCCCCGTGTCTCACTTCCATGTGCCTCCTCACAAACTCAATGGTCTTTGTCATCAGGCCACTGCAACTGCACCCTGTCTAAAAACGTGCAATGTTTCCTATTGCATGTAAAACCTTAACAAATGTGTCCTGTTGGAGGTTTGTCAGTTATTTTCTTCTCACCAGTGAAACAAGAATGTCCTGCTTGCTAGGCAGCATCCTTTCCTTTCTCAGAATTCAGGCTATAATAGATTTCCATTTAAAAATTACAGATTCATGTAACAGTCTGGCTGGGACAGCATGCACTTACCATGTCTCCTTCAGGTTAAAAACTCAGAAAATTTGGCTTTCAGCACATATGGGAACATAATGAAAAACAGTTTTATTACGTTCCTCCTCTGGTTTCAAATCTTTTCTTAATTTAACTTTCTTGTCTGAAAAAACTCCCAATTTTTGAATTTTCTCTTTTCAGTTTTTCAAACTGAAAATAAATTTCCTTTTTTCCAGAACTTGAGAAATTTATTTAAGAAAAGTTTATTTCCATTAAAACAAGTTTGTAAAACTTTTACTATTAAATCACAGCAAGATATTTCAAAATGCTTGAAACACAGTGTTTCAAGTGCCCCAATCCACATTTTTTAATCTGTTTTTTTCCCTTTTTTCTTTTCAAATGATCAATTTATGAGCTGCTGCTTTTTTGTCCCAGAGAAGAAAGTAAGTGTTGAAATCATGAAGGAATGGGAAAACTGTGACCTACCAGTTAGAGGTCATTCATTGAGGATAGCCCTTTCTTTCTGCACCCCAATATTTCTCCCTCTCACAGCAGAGGACAAGCTAATCCCTGAAAACCTGCTACACACTTCTGGAGAGTGTGCGAGGCGGAGCTCTCAGCCCTGCTCACTGGAGATACTGCCGTAGATCAGAGTTAGCTTATTCCACGGTTTGAAATCTTTAAATAAGCTGATGCAGGCCCAGGCTCCCTGGAAGCACAATGCAGAGGCCCATCTGGCCTTCACAGTTTGAGATTAAAATGGCTTGGAACAATTTTCCAAGGCAAAGTCTTTTAAATGCCGTGAGCAAAAAATGACCAATCTATTCTGGGTGGCATTGGATGGAAGAATAAAGATTCTGGCCAAATGTCCCTTTAATGATGAAGGACAGCCGCTGACAGCCATTTCCAGCCCTAGCTGTGCATGCATGCGAGCTGACTTTTTTTATAAGCTGGAAGTGCTTTGGGACTGAAGGGATTTATCAGAAATGGAAGACAGAACTGAGTCCGGTCTATTAGTTCTTCCTATCCTACCCCACCCTGAAGCATACAGCTGAAACCTGGGGGAGGGAGAAACAGGATTTCAGGTTCTAAAGCTGTTTCTGAATTTTTTCGCTAGGAATTGCTCTCTGATCTTGCTTATCCTAACCAGAAACAGGATTGACTTAACGAGGATCCACTGCCATGGATCCAGGTGGAATCAGAATTGAGCACCTTTATCCTGACATACTTAATGCTGAAACACAAGGCAAGTTCCCATTAGCCTCGGTGGAAACAAGAAGGGAGACCTAGTTTTTACCCTTGTGTCGTTGGTCTGGATGCTTTGTCCCTCTCTGTCCAGTTGAAGCATTCTCCAATACAACACAATTAAAGCCAGGCTAAGCGCAAGATGTTGGTCACATCCCATCTAACTCCAGATTTATGAAAGCTTATCTATTTATTCCAAGCAAGCTCTTCAGTCAGGATAATTAGTCACAGCATCCATCTCCTTATCAGCTCAAGGTGAAAATATACCTTTAGTAGTTTTTAACTCAATAACCCCAAAATCTTAGATGAGCTTCAGTGGACCAGCTTTTCTGCTGGCATAAATCACCATCACATCATCAGCTCCTACGGGGAGAATTTGTTCCAGATTCCCTTAATTACCACCTTCTGCCTTCTTGCTTGTCCAGTAATGGCGCTCCAATCGCATCTGCCTGGTGCAGTAGCATGACAGACCCGCGGCTGTTCTGTATCACCGGAGACATTACACTTCATCCTTTGCACAGAATACAGATAACGCACTGGGGTCTTAGTTCTTATTCTAGGGTGGATGGTTGGTTTAATTTAAGAATAGATTTATACACAAGACATTAAAACCCACTGCAGATAGCCGGATGCTGCTGTTGATAATTGCCAGGTGTATTAGAACTGCAGAAACACAGGGTTGCCTGGAGCAAGAAACACTAATTAGTTACTTGTGTGGGAGTCTCTACGCTCACAAGAGCTGCAGAGGTGTAAGCTAGCGTGCATAAAGCAACAAATCCCATAGAAATGACCACCACAGCACAGTAAAATAGAGATTATTCCGTTTTCAGAGGCAACACGAACCCCCTCAAAGTTCTGGGAACAGTCCCACCACTGTCCCTCAAGGGGAGATACCAAAGCACGCAAACTAATTCTTCTCCTTGAACTCTCAAGGACAGCTGGCTCAGCCAAATGATAGCCTTTACCAGGCGATGGTAGCCAACGGGCCAAAGCTCGAAGGCTTCCTGTGTCTGTAAATGCAGCCACAAGAAGACCTTCTCAATGGAAAGACACTCATGGGAACGAGCGGTATTAACCGTGTGACGTCATTCCAGCATACTTGTTCCTCTCCCAGGTTATACCTGCCTCGCTAGCCAGAGCGCTCCCTCTGTCACCTACTTATACAATGCCGTCTGTGACAGGGGCTTTACTTTTCCTGGGAACTCCAGGGGATATTTATAAACAATAATAAAGTGGAAGAAATGTGTTTTGAATAGCTTGTTTTGCCACATGCAAGTTCCTAAATAACGTGGTGGTAAATAATTATGTATATATGTTTGTTTACATACACTGACTTCAAAGCAATTCACAATTAACTTAGCTAAACTTTCCAGCAACTGATTTATACTTGCTGGCTTTTCTTAAATTTGTCTGGGAAATCTCAATCTATTTTTTGTGGTTAAGTGTGCATTTAAGCTCTTTTATTCCACTGGCACTAATTAGTACCCTGTCATTAGTCCTAGATGAGACACAGAACAAGAAAACCCCACCAAAAACAAAAACAACAAAAAAAGACAGCTGAGGACTTGATTCAACATTATCACATTCCAAGTCTGTAGTGTAAGACCTCTTGCCCCCCTTTGGGTTTCTACCATGTTGTGCAGCTCAGAAATGGGTACCAAGAGCCCTTATGTCCTCAGGGACTGGTTGGTGGAGGGAATCCTTGGAAAGCAAGATCGGAATTCAGGCTGCATCACAGCCAACAGAGTAACGTATGGATGAATCAGATTCTAAATTTTCAAGCCTAAAGGTCACCACTCGAGTGTGCTGTTATGCCATTGACAGTAAACCATTCCCCTTGTTCTGTGTTTGAGCAAACAACTGGGGTCATGGGGCTACGCCCATCAATGTTTACCACAAGAGTTGACTTAATCTCCTACTTCATTCCTGTGATTCTCTAACCCGTCATTTAAAAGGACTGTTCAAATTTCCCAGCCTTGCCCCTACAGCTAAACCAATCAGGTATAGGATGATCTTGGAGTAGACTTCTATCTCTGGACCAAGCTGGTGCAAAACAATTCACCGCTGGGAAAAAGATGGAGAGCAGCCCGGTCCCTTCCCAGCACGGACGGCTTGGCTGGAGAGGGCAGCAGAACACTGCAAGCCTGGAGAGCTCTGCACCATTAATTCCCTAGGAGCATACTTCAGAGCAGCTCCGAGCCTATTTTAATTATACACACAGAACCTGTGAGCGTTAACAAAAGTTCTGGTGGCAATGAGGTGATGTTGGGCTGAGTTAAACCCATACAGTTGGGTTCTGGACTGTATTCCTTTTAAAAATAGGAAGAGGTTACAAAACATAACAATGACAGAAGGCTCTTTTTCTCCCATCCCCACTTCTGGTATGAATAATCGTGTGGCAAGATAAGTGGGCGAAGTATTACAAGATGACGTTTCTGTCGACCGTGATTATAAACAACAACAGAAAAGAAATGTAAGACCTCTTGGTTAATTTTTCCCATTATAAAACCACTTGGTATTTCAAATGAATCTGCCAGGGAAATGCTTGTTTTAAAGTTCCACTGATGTAGCTACAAATCATCTCATTTGTAAATGTTGGTTATTGGTGGTGGGAAGGGGACGCAGAGGAGGGAGAGAAGATCTTGTTTACTTTATGTGCTGCACATCCCGCCTGGCCGCGGGCTCCAGCGCGGTGGTTTTCTTGCTGACACACTGGCCCCTTACATCAGCTGTGAGACGCACACTGGGGCAGGGTCCCAGTGGGGGAGAGAGGACGCAGTCTCCAGGCTGTGTTACGGCTGCGATTCTCAAGCACTGGTACGTACTAGCCTGCAATGGCATCTGTGCAAATTTGCTGTTCACTGCTGCTGCCATTTAAGAGAAGAAAACACGCATCAGCCTTAATAACACTCTGGGAATATTTAATCCCAAGAGAGGTGAAGGGATAGGACCGTGTATTTATTTGTTTTAGGCTTCTATAAAATGCCTATGGTAAAAAACATCTGGATTGTTGAACAGACAGAGCCAGACACAGACTGAAATGGGCTTGAGATACCAGCCATTCTCATAACCCGCAGAGAAATGGGCAAATGAAAATCTGATTCACAAACAACAATTAACAAAGGACATGGGTTAAAATGACCTAGAACTGGCTGATCTGCTTTAGAAGACACGTCTGGCGCTCCATTACACTAACTATATTTTTTAATATGCTGGGGCATACGGAGTCTAAAATGGACACCAATTTTCTTACCCTGTATCCAGAGGCAATAACGTCAGAGAGGTTTGGCAGAATTCAGATAACGCCTTCTATCTCCAATACTTCAGCTGAGCAATTCCTGGGTCTGCAGTGTAAAAGGGAGCTAAGAGCTGTTTGATGCAATCAAGATTAAATTCTCTGGTATTGAATTCAAACCTGCAATGAGGTGTTTAAGGACACAGCAGAGGATGATCTGCTTGGGAATGCAGGAACTTGAAGCCTGCCAGAAATAAACTGGCATTTACCTGCATTACAGGTTCTGATTCAAAATGGAGCTTTTCAAAGCTTCATGTTTAAGCAGCAGATAGGCCAAGATGTTCATCCCAGACAACACGATGTTTTCTTTTCCCTTCTCCTCTTGATAATGTATTCTGCATCAAGAAGGACTGGGGAATTTAACCAACGCCTTCCAGTAATCCTGGCTAATACAATTCTCTAATTACTAGGCAATGGGAAAAGCCAGAGAGACCCTGAGGTTTCAGACTCAGACCAGACTCAGAAATTGGACAAGGATTAAAACCAAAGCCAGTTATGGAGATGGTCCAGGACTCATTCATTAACTACCACTAGATCGGACTAATGCTTTATGGGTGCAATTATTATCTTTGTGGAGGGCTAAGAGAGGAATCACAAACGATTGAAGGCACATCCAACTCCTAACATACAGGGTGGCACACAGCCCCTATATGCCCTTCATTTGCAGAAAGGATAGGTGAAGGGCAGAAGAAGTGTAAATATACATTTCAGAGGAGTAAATAGGTTCTGCAGGCTTGAAACCCTGGGAGCTTTCCGCTGGGGTGTCTGGTTTTCATATTCAGGCCTGCTTGGATTGCATGCCTATAGCTCATTAGCTGCCTTGCGGATTGAGTTAAAAAGGATATTGTTTTCAGAGAAAACTAGAAAATTAGTGACGTTGTATAAAAGGAAATAACTCAAATTGGACCTCTGTCCTTGATGTCCTATCTGTAAAGAGAACGTTGCCTTTTGCAAACCCACAGCAAGCACTGCGAAGGGAAGGAAGTCCCTTTAAATTTTCAGTCTGGGCAACTGGACAAATTAAAAATGGCAAATCATCTGATAGCTTTGTTTTAAGGATCTTAATCTTCAGTCACTGTCTGGTCCTTTAATCAATGGCATTTTGAAGTAATGACTTCTATAGGATTAAATAATTTACTCTTATTTTGTTCCTTTTGGATGGAACATGCTTGTAACTGAAGTACTCACACATTGTCCCTACCATAAACCACCAAAACACACATAAGAGGCCCCGTTGGACAGAAAATCTGACTCTTGCTTATGACACTTCGCTGGACCTCGGAGGTACTTCAGTACACCAGATGACCAGTCAAGGTCATCCTGGGTGACCTAAAGTACACTGCCATGTCCTGTCTCACACTCTTAGCAGTGTTTTCAGCATAAATACCTCACCTCCAAGCAACAGAGAAGAGTTCACCTATAATTCAGATTATTATTCAGACACTAGATGGGAGAGCATGTGTACAGAAGTGCATGCCCAAAGGATACCTGTAAGTTTTTATATGCTTCTGCTCTAACAGGATCCACTCACTGATTTACTTTAGATACAGCAATACTTACACAGCCTCAAGCAGAAAATGGCTCTTCATATAAGAGGTACTAAATTACAGGAGGTTCATGGATTGACATGTGTCAAAGGACAGGAGTTTTCAGAGGCAAAGCATGGCCATTTTTTGAAAATGGAGCCATTCAATGTGGATGGATCGCTGGATCGCTGGATCCTGGTGTTGGATCGCTTCTTACATTTTAGCAGACATTTTTCAGTCGCAGTTAATCCATAGTGACTGCAAAGATCATCAGCTGACAAATGACACACTAAGGACATACCTTTTTTGCTACAGATCGAGAAGACTCAATGCAAGAGGGCGACTGATGAGTTATACAGGTTAGGAGTTTGAATGTTTATCTCAGATGCAAACAGTGTAGGTTCAAGTTCCTCGTGCGTTTTCAGGCGAAAGAGGGATGTGGGTTTTCTATAGCCCAGGTGATCTAGTCCCTGAGCTATTTTTTCTTTTGGAATCTCTCTCATTTTTTTCCATGAAATACTTCAAAAGATTTCAGTTTCATCCTCTTGCGAAACAGAAAAAGTTTGAAATCTTAAAAAATTTTGCAGAACGGGAAAGCTATTTCCTCCCCAGCTCTATTTCTAGACATGCCCTGTGTATCCAGATACAAATCTGGAAGGGAGATCTCTATGTCTGGTTATATTCAGACAAGTGGCACTGCTCAGGGCCATTCCTATTTATTCTTTTTCAGTAATTCCAGATCTCCTTGGTTTAAGTTTACAAATCAGATAGCAATTTCATCACATCCTCCCCGTCAGAGCAAGCATTGCCCAAGCAGAACAGCGTCTTTCCATCTCTATTGTTACTAAACAAGAGTGTTTGATGATCAAAACTTTGCTGACGCAGTTTGTCAGAGAGGCATGAACTAGCACAGCCTTGAGGGGTTCTCTCTCCAGTGAAGTTGGCTTTGCAGGGCCGGTGGGAGTGAAAGCCTCTTTTGAGAAAGAAGGCCTTGACCTTGCAAATACAGAAGCATGCAAGTAGCTCTTCTCCTAGAGCCAGCCAGCCAGCTGTTGGCCTGAGACCACTGTCCATCAGACCGAGCACCAGCGCACAATTGCTTCCTCGTGTTTTTCTGTCTGCAGTATCCATCTGCCATCCATTGTTGCAGCTAGACTCCCTGGCGTGGAGGCCGCTGCCTTGAGTTATGTTCATAAGGTGTATAGCCCATCGAATTCATGCTCTGCAGTGAGGACTTGCAAAGTAAGGCACTGTAAAGAACAAATACCGATGCGGTGGACATCCTATAGACGTTCACAGTACCACTCACACGAGTAAAGTTCCTGATGCGCTCTGAGTGTCTGGGAGCGGGGACTGAACCATGAAGGTGCAACAGAGAGCAGGCGGTGGTCTCTCGAGAAGATGCCATTTTTGTGTCATTGCTTCCTGTCAGACTCCTGTCTACTGTTCACAGACTTTCAAAGCTGATGGGCCAGCTCACTTTGCTTCCTGTTAGAGTCAGAGAGTATGCTTTCGGTTGCTCTACTGCCATCGGGAAGAAACTGGGAAATAAATACTTGTCTATGTATAGTAGATAAGATGTAACAGTTAGGCAAGATGTAGGACAGACCAACAACCAGATTTCCTGGAAAGGTTTACCAGCTCTCAAAAGTGTACAGATAGCCCCAAACTAAAGGAAGAAATGGTTTTATGGATTTTTTCCCCTGTTTTGGCACAGCCCCAGTTTTCTTTCTCTAGCGCTTTAGGACAGGTACATTAAGACCTAAAGCCTGAATGCCATTCTTCAGGCTGAACCACCTCGGTACAGCACTTCTGCTCTGTCTTTTGGCTGAGTTAGTAACCAACACCTTTGTGAGCTCTGTTGGTGAGCAGTGCTATGATGGGCTCTGATTCATTCTACATGCTTGAGATGGGACACTGTGCTTTCAAATCAGCAGAACGGTATAAATTCTACACATGGAACTCAGTTAAAACAAAGGCCCTACCAGTTCAACAGAAAACTGAATTTTTTTAGAAATGGAGGAAAAAAAAGAGACAAAATCAATGCATATATTTCAGCATTTAGTTCTGATCTTGCAAGACATACACATGCTTTACATTAACCCTAGTAAATACAAGGCACAACTCACTTAGCAAAGGTAAGCATATGAAGAAACATCTCCAGTTCTATAGGGTGCCAAGTCCTCCCTCCATAAGCAAGAGAAAGACTCAAGAACGTGCTAAAGCATACGTTTAATGAATGAAGCTCGCATAGCCATTGGAAGCCCGCTACCCAAGGACGTTACTGGGTGGTTACAGCCCTTTCACCACTAAGCCCAAGGTACTGCAACAAGGACAGACGATCCCAGAAAGGTAGAGAGATATTTGCCACCTCATGAGATTTCAAACCGTTATCAGCCGTGTATGTTAGGAATCACTTTGCTGCTCAGTGTTAATTTCAAACAAGTGGTGTGTTCACTTTTGGTTTGTGATTATTTTTAGCCCACTGGGCTCTTTTTAGATTTCAATTAAATGTCACTAGGTAATTAGCTAACAGATAAAGTCAGCTGTTAGGGCCAGTAAATGAAAAAAACATATGCTGAATACTGAATGAATGGAAAGCTTTTTCCTTGGCAGACACTTTTCAGGGACTTTTTTTTAAGGTCAACTTTTTGTGCTCCTATTGTAGGAGAAGAGCTTTGAAAATATAAATTAATTTTATGATGTATCTTCTCCGCTCCTCATTCCATACTCATAAGGAAGAAACACACATACGCAAGTGTATGTAAAAGCGATCACAATAGCTCTACAGCAAAACTTTTTTTTAACCTCAAGTAAATGTTTAAAAAGTTCCAGAGTTGAACAACTCCAAAATCAAATTTACAACTTCCCTTCCTCAAAGCCAAAGGAAGCGGGGAATTCTTTAAAAGCTCTGTTTCACAGAGTAGAATATTTCAGCTCGTCTTAGGACATGTTACAGGAGGTGATTTTGACTGCAAATTATTACAGCCATATTTTATATTACAGTTGCATGTATAAGTGGTTTGCAAAATGTTAATAACTGAAGATGAGCCCATTAAAGACATCAATACACATCACATGTTAAGAACACATCCCTTCAAGATGTTATTAATGATCATAAACACATTGCTGGAAGTATTGCCAGTAGGCGTAGGTAATTAATTGCCTTACAGGATTAAGTCTTTAAAAGTAGTTGATCAATTTTTAGCATTCCTTTAACTCTATAAGCACTGTATAAGTAGCACCTCAATATTCAACGCTACCAAGCTCCAGATGGCAAATACCCACCATAAGCATTGAGCCTGCAGAGGCTCACAGAGGTACAACATGAAATGTTGTATTTTTGCAACTCAAACTGTGCTAGCAACGTTCAAGACTGTGACGGGATGCCATACCGAGGAGATGCGGGACAGGAGCATGTATAACAGGGAATGCAGTAAGGTGCAATCAGAGAATGCACGCAAGCTACCCTCAAGCAATACACATGAATTGTTTGCAGATATATAATCCACCAAAAATACAAAGTATAAAAGCCATTATTTAAAACTACTTACGCCTGTGAAACCAGTACATAATTGTACAGTGCACCTTTTTTTGGTAGCAAACACAATCAATTCCTAGTGGGTAGAATATAGAGTAGGTAAAACCAGAAATAATTTTGCAAACAAAATAGTCTCCTAGGCCTGCTGCAAAAATGTGGGATCAGATGTTTGGCTGCTTCTGGCAAGCATTTCTACTCCTACAGCCATAGCTTTGGTAAATCTCATACCACCCCTTTTTATTGCAGTCAGGCCTCTCTTCGGTTCTCAGCCTTCTTCTCTGGCCCAGGGCTCTTAAAACGATGCCTTCGGTGAAGTCTTCAATGGTCTCTCATGTGATCTGAGACAATGGAGTAGAGCAGCAAGAGCTGCAATGAATCATCCAGCTCTTGGGAAGCAGAGCAAAATCCGTCTTTAAATATATCATCTCGCACTGCAAAGCCTTCCAGGAGAAGCCTAATATCTTCCTGTGAAAAGCTGTGACTCGGGAAACGGGCTTTGAGTGCTCAGACACTAGCCAGGTTTCGAGATAACTGCAACCTTGATGGAAGAGGCCTTGACCCTAACTGCATGAAAGTTTGCTCCTTTGAAGGACACAGCGTAAGCTCCCGGTGTAAAGCTTGGCTCTGACAACTCCCTGGTAACTGGGGCCTGTTAACTGCACAGTCAGATTCCTCAAGAGTTGGCGTCTTCAATAAGAAACACGTACATTTAAGAATAGCACTGAATGCCGGAGTTCAGCTGTGTGGCTTAGGTCTTACTGCGATCATCAATCACTGTCTGAGCTTCACAAGACAAGTGTCACTGATCAGTTAAACCAGATGGAGGACACAAAACCAGCCAACCCAGGACCAATTACAGAAGGAAGGAGAACCCAAGAAGGTCAGGCAATCCTAGAGCGGAGTTTAGTACAGGGAGTTTTTACTCTGCAGTGCGTTCGTTATTAAGAAATTGATCCACAAATTTACGCATGGCCCCACTACACTAGAAAAAATTTAAATACTCAGATCTTTTTGCAAATGCGTGTAAAACTATTCTACCACCTACAGTGAAGAAAGCTAAGACTGCAGTAGATTTAAAATAAACCAGACAGCGAGAGAACATCTCCCAGACTGTCTTTGTTCCAACTAGATGTCTCTATCTGAAATATCCACTGTTATTAGCCAAAGCCATTGCAAATAAAATGGAAGTCTTACAGGCACGCTAATAAATGCTGAGCAAGTTTTACTGTCTCTCTTTAAGGTTTGGGATAAATTACAGTGAGCAGAGCCCATGCCATGACGCTGTCGATGACAGTGACTTCTCTCAGATACATGCTAACTTTCCCATCTGCATGAGCAGTTGCGACAGCATTTGCACTCTCAGCAACTTCGCATACCATGGGACTGAATACACCTGATGTGTCTGAATCACTTGCAGTTATTCAACAGTGCTGCATCCATTGCTGATGGGGAGAGAGGGACTGACGCTCAGCTCCTAAACCAGCTGCAGGGAGGGCCACAGGAGCAGTGATGGTCAAATCATGGTGCTTCCTGCATATGGCTCCAATTACTTAGGGACAGCTACAGCTACTTGAGCTGAAGGCAGGTTAGCAGATGTGCTCTCAGTACAGCTCAGTTACTCAGCTAGTTTCTAAGCAAGCAAAGAAAGGTGGGAAAAGGAGCACTGACCTTGTGCTGACTGTGCCAAGCAGTAAACTGTGGCCATTTAGTAGGAGCTCCACAGGGAGTTGAGACATCCACGCAGTGAAGTCGGAATGCTACTGGACAGACAGATGAAAGGAAGGACCCACACCACTGCCCCAGGATAAGCTGTTGCTGCTCATAAATTAAAGCCTCAAGCCTTTGCTTGGAGCAAGCAGGACTTCTGAGTCTTGGACAGCTCTTTTAATTTAAGATATTAAGTTAAGAACACTGTAAGCATCAATGATGCTTTATCCCATTCAGGCCTAAAGAGTCAACATCTGTTGAGAGGCTGGTTTTGTCCCCTGGGTATACTGCTAGTTTTAGGGAAATTAATGTTGTGGCTGTCTGGAGAGCAGAACACATACAGTGTATCAAGGGAATACTGTTAATGTGTTGGCTTGGTGTTTTTTCTTGTTAACATGGTGTTAAATGGTTGGGTCATACAGACTGGCTGCCTGAAATACATCTCAGTAGAGTATTGAGATCCCACATAGATCCTCTTCACTATATGCCGTTACATCAAAATGTATGTGTTCAAATTACAGCTGTTGAGAAGACCACAACGCAGTCAATGGATAAACTGAGGAGGAAAAGACAATTGTGACTTCACTGCTGATCTCACTTACCCCTTCCAAATGACAGTGAAAGCAGGCTACAGATTTTATTTCAGCCACAGAGATCAAAAATAATCTCATATTTTGGATCTTGAGACCTTTTGAAAGGGTAACAGAGAAACTGATTACTTTCCATAGACTTTGGCCTTCTGGGATAATAGGCCTTTGATGGAGAATCTTATTTTGTAATTAGAGCTGGTTCTAGTAACGATGTGGGGCTACATATTGTATCACCTTCCTTTAAATCTCTGCATTTTGGAAGAAGGAAGATTAACACTTCCTTACATAGTCTACTGTGTCCAGCCCTGCAAACACACAAAGTGAACTTCTAAAACACAAAAAATGTGCTTTCACTAGGAGAAAGCAAGGGCACATTTATAAAATTGCATTAGGTAGCTCATGTTCACAATCAGAGATAAAAACCTTGCGAATGCAAGGCAGTTTAATAAGTGTTAGCTCGTTGATTTCAAGGGTACTGGGATTCAGGGGTGCACTGCTGCTTTTTCCAGAATAATTCCAATGAGACTGGCACAAGTTTCAAAACTTCCTCAGTTTCAGGAAAGGAAACCATTTCTACGTATCTTCATTTCTCATGAAAGAAGGTGGATTTCACGCAGATATTAATAGCAGTTACCACTTGGCGATCAAAACTAACTGCAGATTATGTTAAAAAACATTAACCTAATTCTTCAAATGTCTGACTGTAGCAATTTCCTGGCAGTGTGTGCAGCAATCATTACATACACATTTACAGTAAATCTGTGCCTGCTCTAGTCCTAATCTAAAACTGATGGGCAGAATTATTTTTAGTTTAACCTTGGTATTTTGCTAAAAGGAATGCAAATGTCATTGCTAAAGGAGAAAAGGAAAAAAAGAGAGAGACAGAAATAACAACTTGGTGGAAAATTAAAGCACAGAGTTGACTATGACCCCAACAATTAAACATACACAGGTAACTGATCTTTAGTTGCCTGGGTTCTAATGTCAGAAAAGTGACATTTTTGACTCTCCCATAATGAAGCCTTAATGCGGGTAATGTTCCAGCAGCCCAAGGTAGACATTTAAAGCAAACTGTGTTTTCTTTATCTAGATTTTAAATCTACTACTACAGCACTATTATTTTATTTACTTCCTTCCTCCCTTCCACCCAGATACTTCACTTGCTACACCATAAGTATTTGCTTCCACTTCCAGCACAGCAGTGGCCAAGTTCATTTTGCTTCCACAAGGGAAGCCGGCAACAGCAAATCCATCCCCTAGACTGTTAGGAGCACCATCACCGTTTCCAGTAGCAGGCCAGGAGATAGATAGATAGATAGATAGATAGATAGATAGATAGATAGATATGTATTTGTATTCTCATGGGTTCATTAGCCTTTTTCTCCTTGTCTTGCCCCATACAGGGCAAATAGACTAGATTCCCCCATTGCTCTGTATTCTGTGCTCGTTTACAGCAGTGTACCAGGATACAACTGTACATTCCTCATATTCATTTTGTGCTGGTAATAGAGTGAATTCTGTTTACTGGCGTAGCATGAAGTTCAGACAACAGCTAGTTTATATAGCCAGGCATGTCCTTGAAAATTCTCGTCTATCCTTCCTTTTTAAACATCTGTAAACAGCCACAGAAATACTCTGCTGTTTAATATGGATTTAGACAGGTGAATCAGCACGTTAACTTGAAGCTAGTGACTCCGCTATAAGTTAAAGCTATAGCACAAGTCACACCAGTCACATCCAAACCCAAGAGAAATTCGAAGTTTGCACTTTTACCTGGTCTAACTTTGCAGCTTCTTTGTGCAGAGTGTGGGACTAGAGACCAGCATGGGTCCCTTCCCACCTGAATTACTCTGTAATTCTCAGATGGGGATGCTGTGGGGCACTCGATAACCTTCAAATTGAAAAAAGAAAAAAAAAAAAAAACAAAAAATAATATTAAATT
>VFFE01008899.1:1463559-1623365 GCA_008921705.1 Burhinus oedicnemus | reverse complement strand
AAAAAAAAAAAAAAAAAAAAAAAAAAAAAAAAAGCGCTTTGGTCTTGCATTAGTATTCTCTGCTCGCCACCAGGCCACCCCCAATTTCACCAAAAAAACCCAAAACAAACATTTTTTCCCTTAATTTAAAATGTCTCTTTTTTTCCAAGGGAAATCTAATAAAAAACATGTTTCGTTGACTGAACAGAGTACTCTGGTGTGTAAACAATGGAGATTCTTGTGTGAAAGTCAATTTTGTCTGGCTTCTAGGAATTCCACAGGGATAAAATTAGAAAGACCTATACGCAGGCTAGGACTTGTACTTAGTGGGGTGAATCCTGAAGTCAGTGTTAGTAACAGCCATTACAGAACTGGAACCACACCGATTTCCCAGGACTTCTTCTAGGACTTCTTCTAGGACTCAAAGGTCTGACAGTCACTCACAAGCTAAATCACAGACAGATCTGCTCTCAGAGATGAAGTTGGAAAAACTTAAATGCTTATAATACCCACACCTGAGTGCCAGCCGTCAGCTGCGACGCCGACCAAGTCTGCGTGTCTGCGTCTGACGATGGAGCCTGTGTGCATAATTCACTCTATTACAAGAACAGCTTTGAACATGCGAATGAAATGAACAGCCTTCCTACTCGTTGCTCCTAATTTTGATTTACGTTAACGCTGTGTAATTGAAAGTCGGGCACACTGCGGTATTTTGCTTTTTCATGGCATCAACTCCGCTGAATGAAGAGGCAATGCTCTGCTCTTGCAGTTGAGGACAGCCATAACACTTTGAAGTAATGGTCATGCTCTGAGCATTTCCCATTCTTTTCACCCTTTTACTTTGGTTTCTGCCCATTTCCTTTGCTCTTTTTCCCCCCCTTACTACTGTCTGTACAGGATAGTACATCCCTCCCCCTTTTCCTCTCTGTCACTTCCTCAACAAACCTCCATCAGCTGCAATTCCCAGACTGTTAGTTTAGATGAGACCACACGGCCTGGTTTTCAGCTGGTGTAAAACCGGTTTTACTGGCTTCACTGGAGCCATGCTGATTTACATGGGCTGATGATCTGCCTGTATATGTTTAAGTGTATATTTGTCCAGCAAATCTGTCCATGATGTTTTCAACCTTCCGTTCCTTATTCATTCGAACTCAGCTAGCTATTCAGGCTGGGAATTGCGCTCGTCTCCCTTCTGTGCTGTGTCTCTTGTAAATGAGCCAGTTGGAAAGTGCATCATCCACTGTGCAGGAAGATTACGCTCCAAGGTTATATATTACAGCACGATGGGCAAGTTGCTGAAGTCTTCAGAGTGCAGGATCAGACCAGCAACAAACAATATCTCAGAAGCGTGGTTGTTAAAGCACAGCAAGAATATCTGTGCTGGGAGAGAAGTGCTGGACAGAGACACAGAAATAAGCTTTTGCATGTGTTTGGGCTCTACGTATAGGGACGGGGATGAGATAACCACATGCAGAAGTTTCTAATTAATGTTTTTAATCTCCGGACTCCAGCTCTGAATTCTCTTCTCCATCCTTAATTCTCCAACTGGGGAATTGCTGCAGCTCACTGCAAATTTTAGCAAAGAATTTGTTCCAGATCTAGATATAACGATTTTGGCCATTTCCTTGACAGTAGGAAGAGGGCCCCTGTCCCAGACATGGGATCTCTGGATCCATAAGCCATAAGCTCTCTCTCGCCCCATTAATGCACTCCCTCTATTCCCACGCAGGAAGTTTACTGAAAACAGTAGACCAAAGGACTAACCACAATACCCACAATCATCTAAACTTCATTTGTGTCAGTAGCGTAAAAGTGCTCACTCCCATCTTTAGCAAGACAGCTTCTCAGCTAACAGAAATTGGGGCTGTCTCTTAACCTCTAAGCTGTGCAAATTTAGTTAGCGAGGAATTGCCCTCTTGGGTCCTGAGGTCGAGGCCTTCTCTATTCTAGTTCTTTCCTATTTCATATAAGTGGATACCACATTGCCCACTGGAGTTCCTCTCATGTATTGTGCTTGACAATTAACTACACAAGCTACATTTGATCTACATCTAAATTTTGGTTTCCTATGCAGAAGGCTAGATCTCTTCCCCAGCTCATTTCATAATTTGGAATCCTAATTCATCCCCATCCTCTGGGAAGAATGCATTTTTTGCAATACCTATGTTGTAACTTTCTAGACCACATGCTTCTAATTTCAGCATTATTTTCCAAAGCTCCTAGCACTTAACCACAAAAGTTCTTCATTTATTTTCCTTTTTATTCTCCATTTAATCCATCCTCTTATTTTATGCTTTGCATCATCTTTATATCTTACATTATGGCCTCTAGTATAAAAGCTTTTTGTTTTAACTAAGTACTTAAAACCCACAGGGAAATACAAAAATTATACAGGGGGAATTAGACAGAACTACCCTTTCCGCTTCTCATTTACTTCCCAATTTTCATCCCCTCCCAATCCCAAATTCTAAAGCAGAAGAGAAACTCTGAAGAACTCTAGCAGTTTTAAAGCAGCTTTTGAAGGGAAAAAAATGTACTGGAATCTAGTTGCTGCCACTAATTTTCTGAGTGACTTTGGCAAAGTCGTCTTCCCTGCGCTTCAAGGTCTATTGGGAATGGGAATACTTTGTCCTTGTCAGTCTAAATACACCGGGTTCGGAGGTAAAGATCCTTAGGGAAAAGATACTTTATTCCTCAAAGTTATGAGGCCCCTCCATTAGCAGGTGTAGATTAGGAGCTGCCAGAGCGGATAATGTGTAATGAGAGGTATTTCTCTGGCCTGAGCAGAGAAAACTGCAGCACATCTTGAGACATGAGGTTACAGAAACCTGGCAGTAGGAACGTCACACCAGCTGTAACAACTCTGCAGCAAAGTTTAAAGCAGAGCAGGGTGCCAAGACAGATGCACAGAGGAAGAGGCAAAGCCTGAGGACCCCTGAGCCAAAGCCCCCCCAGTCTGCCAACATATGATGGGGAACCAGAAGCTTATCTCCCTGTCCTTCCCTCCTTCACCCATATCACTGGAAACATCTGAGCTTCCCAAGAACAACCAACCCCTTGCAACACATGAATGGAGACCCCATTTCTGAAAGCACACTGCAGAAAAGAGCACATTTTCAGCAGCTCTGCCGGCACCCGTGAACGCCACCACTAAGATTCAGCCAATTGCTTTCCCGTTGTAACTGCAACTCAGATCTCTTCTTCAGCTGTGACCAGTTTAGGGCCAATTCTTGAGCTATTGAAGACTTCAGGCATTTTGCCATCAATCAAAAGTTGGCTTCAATATTCTTTACCATCCATACTGCTTACACTGGGGCTGTTAAATGAAAAACTGGCAGTTTATTTGAAAGCTGGGCCAGGCACTCTCTCTGTGGGGCATTTGCTTAAAGGGGATGGGAGAGCTTGGGAGCAGCAAGCACCGGGTTTTACTTTGGCTATCCCTGAAGCAATTTCTATCTGTACTAAATTATGGAGCAATTTCTACCCCCTTCACACAAGGGTTTACGATTTGGGACAAAGCAGGAAAGAAGCTGTGGTTGCAGACTCCTTCACATGGCTCTCTGTAGTGCCCAGGAAGCACAGAGTAACTATACAAGAGCATACGATACCCCCAAATTTTTGGTTCACTGCACTGTCCGATATCTAAGCCTTGGCCAGTCCTACCTTTAGTGCACTGGGAGAGTACCTAGTCGATCTCAAAGCAAAGCGAGGATTGAGCCTGTTTTCTTGCTCTAGCACACGGAAGATTGCACGGTTTCAGAACTGCAGTGAAACGGTTATTTTAGGCTTGGACACACCTTGTTAATCCTTAAACTGGGAAAAAAGCCTGTGTGGCTACAACATGGCTCCCCAGCCGAACACGTCTTGTGGGACCACAGCCCTACAGAGTTAGTACAAAATTAATCTTGGTTGTATTTGTGCCTTCAGGGGACAGGACGTTCTCATTTCCATACACAGGAGTGCAAGTGTTTGCTTTTTCTTTGGGGGGGGGAGAAAAAAAAAAATAAGGCAAACAAAAAACAGAACAATAAAGCAAATGAATTACAGCATACTTTAGCCAGCTTCAAATAACAAACATGACCCCATTCGTATGAATACGATTCCCTCTCCAAGTCTGTAAGTATTTCCCTGGTATGTAAATCATAACAAGATGAAGACTCCTGGACCTGTAGATTTACGATGAAACCTGTATTCAGCTACTCCACAGTTTAAGATGTGATTTCAGCACTGGCACTTGCACTGGCTGTAGGTTTGAGCTGAGGTATCTGTGCATACCCAGCCTTTTAAGAAGCATGGCCCAGAAGGTAACATTGCCCTGAAACTTTCTGGTAAAAAACAGTTGTTTGGACAAATCAATGACTAGCCTGGCCAAAAGGCTCTCAAATCCCTCCTCCTCTTACACAAGCTCTTTCTTTTAAAGCTTGTCACTTTATCTGTTGTCATAGTAAAGACTCAAAGTTACAAGCTCTGAGTCAGACAGCTTATTAATAACAAGTGAAGGCCAGTACAGCACAGATTTCATTAGGCAGACTCCATTTAGCAAACAGAGTACGATGCCAGGGTCCCAGAGGGCAGATTTGGACCGTGCTGGAGAACCACCGCAGGCAAACTCAGATCAAACCAGAGAAACATTTGACTACAGCGAGCACAGGAACGGACCTCACATTGGTGTAGATGTCCCTGCGCTCAGGCTGGAAATGATCTGCAGACCAACCCTCACTGGTACTGTTGTGGTGCCCACCACAGCACAGGAGAGCTTTGAATAGTGAGATGCTACCTGAAAGCAAAATAAACTGCTTACACTAACTCAGGAAAAGAAACGTCCAACTAAACCACACAGAAGTCTGAATACACCTTTTTCTTCCTCACGGTCAGAGGGGAGGACTTCTGGGACTCAAGGCACGAGAGATATACTAAACAGAGTTTCCTCCAGGCTGGGGCTACAAACAGAATCAGTCTAATGTGTACACAGTGGGACCTGAGCACGTTAGAAAGTCTGGCCTTCACTGAGACAACCCAAAGGACCTACATTTTCCTAAAAATCATTGCCTTAACCCCCATTAGAACTCTTAAAAAAAAAAAATCAGTGGAACAGTGCTGGTGTCAGACTGGAATATAGACAGTGGACAATTAGCTCTAAGGCAAAGCTACCACTGACATGATCTGGACAAGCAGCCCTGGTTTATGATGGTCTCTAGATTACAACATTGGGAGAAAGGACGGGGCCTTGCAGGCTGAAGTCCTTTTCAGTCGCAGCAAAGGTACAACATCTACAGCAAGTCAGCATGGTGGAATAGATCCTGCATCGGCCACCACTGAACTGGGATCATCTAGTTAGCTCACGGCATTTTCCATGAAGCCATCTACTGCCACCAGTGAGGACTGTGTTGTAGACAACAGTCTTTTACACCTGCAGCTACAGGGTCCTGCGTGGTAGCTCCACCTTTCAGCTTTGGGCTGCTATGTTGGTCTCCGCCGTTTCACCAAAGACAGCCCCTGTCAGAGCAGCACAAAGCTAAGCAAACACTTCTGTTCCTCCAAAGACTCACGACCAATTACTGTGAACGATAACGTGTATATTCTTGAAACATGGCCCTGTTGTTACCGGAATCCATCTTACCCCTCACACAAGAGCTTTGGGGTAGAGGAGGAGGATTCATCTGGCGCTATTCTGCCAGGGATTTAATCTTTGGATAGAGTGCATTAGATGGATTAGAGCAGAGACACAGGCTATCCGTATTTTTAAAGCCCAATGACCTTTAACAATGAGAAATAATAAGAGGAAAAACGTGAACCCTGACAAATTCATAACTACAGCACAGGGGAAAGGAATGTATTCTTTTAACATATGAAAAAACATTGCGCATGACATGTCTATTTTCTTTTCAGTCCTGTAGCTGTTATGAATTATATACAGCATATTTAGTCGTCGTTTGTTCTTGTGCCTTTTTGTGTGTGTGGGTACTTTGGCTGTTCTAAACTTTTCCTTTATCACTGATCAAGTAATTTTATGAAACACCATTTGTTTTGTCTCTCCAGAATCCCAGTGTAGCGCCGTGTTCCTGTACTACCGATACGCTGTTGGGGAGAGCTCGGAGACAGGGTTTTGCTGTTAACCAGCGTCACCCACACAAGAGGCACAAAACCATTTATCATCCAACTTAAAGAAAAAAGGTATTTTAAATTAACTCCTACTAGCATGACACAGGCAGCTCAGGGAGAAGAGATGTTATAAATATTCCCCGTAGCCCTCTGGATGACTTAGGAAGGAAAGAATCAGGTTTGCCAACTTCCAGTCCCCAACTCCAACCACCTCTGTTATGGTGACAACAAACAGCAACAGGTCATTACTTGCATGATAGCGGTTAGCCCGGCTGTGGATTGGCAGGATACGACGTCTATTGGCGTTATCATTTTGGGATGCGGATAAAAGGAACCAGGCTGCAGCCCCCAGTGAGCTGAGAAAGGTCACTCCATCTCAAAGGAAAAGCAAATGTGTGCACTACCTCATCTCCAAGTGCAATCACAAAACAATGTCAGATGTCAGCAAACAGCTCAAAAACTCACGGAATCTAGCAAATACAAAAAAAAAAAAAATTAATTCCTTTTAATATGGAAAAGTTACCCCCAGTGTCTCTAATGAAGCTAAAGATGAAGAAATCCCATCCTTCTGTGAAATTTGCCCGCATATTCATAAACACTGTTTATTTTTAGTCAGTTGAAAGCTTTCTTTTCTTTATACTTTCCTCATTCAGCAACAGGCCACATACCAAAGCTAAAGTTTTGTTTAGAGGGAAAAATAAAAACAAGAGAGAGGAAGAGGTTCACAGATCTCGGGCTACTTTCCCTGCAAGGGCACTGCCAAGGGCACTGCCTCGGGCACAGCCCCCTGCAGCCACCCAGCGAAGGGCCCGGCGTCCTTGAAGAGGGGTTTCTTTTGCTCCTAAAGATCCCTGTTGCCTCCCCTCTCCCCAGGCTCTGCGATGGTGGTTGGGTCTCTGATAAGGGTTGCAGGAACCAGGCCCACATCGGTTGCAAACGTTCATGGGGCTTTTTATCCAGATGCACCTGGGGCCGGAGCAAGAGGGAGATGAGGGAGAGCCTCAGCCCTCCCCGCTTCGATGTGAGAGCACGGCAGATTTGCAGTAGGGATTTCTTTCCAGTGCGTCTACTGCTGCTCAGGTCAGAGAAGAGACTCTTCTCCTTGTGAGAGACCTCCATCATTGAAAGTGGGTATCGTGGCTCTGAGATATAGCTTAGCATGATGCTTTTTTTTTCCTGAATACTTTCAGATAATTTCCCAGACAAGTTTGAGTTCCCTCTGAGATGGTGTATGAGGCTCCATTAGTATATTTAGAGGTTGCCGTTGGCTTTTACTCCTTTTCACATATGAACATCTGATGAAGACAAAGGTGGGGTTGGTTTTTTTCCTTTCTTGAGAGCAATGTATTTGGCTCCCTCCTGTGGGCACCAGCACTGCTAATCTTCCAAAACATCTGATTTGAACAAGACAGTAATACCAGCTAACGCTACAGCTGAATCCACCCTTCCCCTGGCAGAGTCCACTTGGACAGCAAAGTTTTTCCTAAGCTTAAGCAATACCAGCAATGCCATAGAAATGTGCAAATGGCACACGGCAGCTTTAAAACAAGAGAAGTGTGCAGGAATGAACCAAAGCATGTAAATTCTTCTATTTAAAGTATATGAGAGGGGGCTTGATGCTACATTGCCTGGGTGAACGCAAGTAAGCAGTTTACTGCCTTCTAATTTTGCTACATAGTTTTCTCTTACCTCTCCGTGTGAGTTCGACTCGGTAGTACCTTCCAGGCTTACTTCCTATTCAGGATCCAAATACAGAATGGAATAAACTCAGGAAGTTTTAACTCTTTGGTTGTTAGCTGTCCTTACTAATCACTTAACCCCCCCCCCCCCAGGAGTATGTGCAAGTTCTTCAGAACTCAGCCTGGATATTGTCAATGTGGGTCCAAACCAACACCACAAGCTCAGCTGGGAAGGGGAGCTCCTCTCCCGGAACTAGAAATTGAAGTTTCTGTCCTTTCTATGAAAATGCCCCACAGAGCAGAATCTCTAGGCCACTGCAAGGCTAACGTATCATGCAAACCATAGAAAAACGACAACTTAATACTGTCTCTGTATTGCTTAATCCCTAAAAATGTTCTTTTTTTCAAGGATTAGTTGCTTGAGCTCTTTTAGTTGCCAGCTAGTTTCTTTGCAAGCACAAAAATAATGCGTGCAGGTAACAGCATTTGCCACGCGGTTCAGACAGCTCTCCCTCGGGCTTCTCTGGAGGGTTTCCTCCTAACCTCGTCCCTTTTCTTGTATGTCAGTAATTTGTTACAGGAGCCTAAGTGTGCCTAGTTCCACATTCATGGTTTCTATAGTGACAAAGGGAATTTGGGGTGTATACGAGGTATAATCAGTATCATTTTACAGATGATTTTGCTGAGAAGAACAGTTGCCAAGACATAGATAGCTAATGCCATTTGAGGTTCTAGGATATTTGAATGAGGCTGGGAAATTCAGCCCCTACAGGGAGCCACAACCTTCTGGAATGGGGACTGAAACAGCATTTCATGGTGGTTTTCCATAACATCTTAGATAGCATAAACTATCTTTGCCTGGGCAGCTAAGTCTCACCTCAGCAGGCTTTCTCTGAGAGAGCTGGGAGGGAGAACTGGCCCAAGATTTTTATTGAAGAAAAGCTTAGATGCTTCATCTGCCTCTCGGGGAGCCGAGGAAGGGGGGAAGCGGGGACCTGTTTTCCTCTTGCAAGTTTTCCCAGACCATGCCTCCATAACACTGTGAAACTCTAAGAAACAGCAGCCTGGAGTGGTTTCAGAGGAAGAAATGAGGGATGACTGTAAAAGGTCAGTTTTCTTCCCTGCTTGCTAGCTTCCTCTCACAAAGTGGGACTGAAGTCACCATCTGCATCACGTAGCTGTTTTCCTACAGTTAAAGGCTTTATCAGCTTTCCACTGAAAAAGCTCTGTTGACTGCAGAAGTCTCAGAACAAGACCTCCAGAGAAGACAGCCTCAACCAGGGAACTCGGAAGATCGAGCTGCAGCACTGCTATGGCACCAGACATCGCTACGAACGCAGCCAACGGGCACCCAGAACACACGTGAGCCTCACCTCTGACCTATCCACGTCACCGCACGGGAAAGCAGCTCCAAGGGAGCGCGTTGGCAGCAGTTTGCACTGCTCTGACCCCCTGTAAAACTTGGTCCCTGCAGCGATTAAGAAGTTTTTTTGATCCCTGCTTCAAAAACGTAGGGTTTTGCCCCTGAGATGGGGAACAGAGAACAGAAAGTACCCAGAGAGAACAGGCAGCAAAGGCTGAGCAGCTCTGGAAACGCAGCGAAGGACCAACTCCAGGTGAATGCCGCAGCTGAGGGGTCCTGGCACCCCACAAGCTGGGAAGGCTCCTTGGGGACTGGGGTCCAGGACAGGAGTATCACTGCTGCCCTCTCCTGTTCCTTCACTGCCAAAACAAGCCTGAGTGTGCTCGGATCAGCCTCTCGGATTATCAACGCCACTCCAGTGTCCCAGTGCGATGCCACCACCCACACCCGCATCATTCCGCTTATAATACAACACCCAGGAACCAACAGCGTTGCCTGATTTCTATGATTTTATGAGGGTGGGAAGGCTGACCTGCCTCTGCCTCAGACCCTTCGGAGAGGGGAAGGAAAGCAGGTCCTTCAAATCTCCAGTCTTGCCTAACAGTCCAGTAAGGCTTTGTGTCTCCACAGCTGTCCTGCTACACTGAAGTGCCCGTGCCCTGCTCTGCACAGCTCTAGATCCCTCTTGGAACTCATGGACAGTTCAGGGAATCACATTTGGAGTGAACCCAAATTTCCCTGACAAGCTGGGAGACGCCTGCTCCTAATGACACTCCTATTGCATTCCCTCCAATTTAAATGGAAATGAGATGAGACAATACTAGTCACTATAAAATTGCAAGTGAAAGAAAGCCAGACTGTCTTGCCGTGCTGCGAACAAAGTTAACGCTCTGCCAATTCATCAGTCACCTGAGTTGTGAATTATTGACTTGCCACCCCAAAGACACCTACTGTACAGCTGCACAACAGTCAGACCTCTCCAGCAACCTTCACCCCCTGCTAGGGCTCTGGTTTTGCCTTCCCCAGACGAACTGAAGGCCAAGGCTTTCCGTGCAGTTCCCTTCTGTCCAAGCTGTCACGGGCTCTGCTCCGGCAGCCCCGCACCGACGGCTGGCTCGGGAAGCCTGGGCGAGGGGGTTAACCACTTCAAACAATGGAGCCTGGCAGGACTTGGCCGGACACATGACAAATGAGTAATTCACGAGTTCACGCAGGTAGTGATTTACAGTCTGGATTTGAGCTGGAATATTGCTAGAGGGGGAGTGTGGAGCTTTCAAGTAAAGAGCCGGGTGACTCACTTTCTCGGTATTTGTTTTCTCGCACTGCCTCTGCTCCCCGTTCCTCATGTACGATCTCGCAACCCAGTCTTGCTCTCCAGTAAAACGGCTGAACTTTCTCTTACACCAGATCAGTAGTTTTAAAATTAACCAGCAAGCCTCGGTCACTCTGTGGGTCACAAGTGCCTCTTTGTGCAGGTATAATCAGGTAACGCTACAGTAAACACTCCAGGCAATACCCTTGGGTCATCTGCACCGATTTCAGCAGAGTTCTGCTGCTCGATGCCAGCCAAGGATCTGCCCCTCCACAGAAGCCAGTTCTTTCATGTGGACAGGGTGGGGAGAAGCAGCAGAACAGAAAATGAATTTAAGTGCGCTGGGTGTACAGGAACCAGTAAGAGCATGACCTCCACTCTCTCAATTTAAAAACAGCACTTGAAAAATAAGCAAGAAAGAAGCCACATTAATACCCCTCCTGAAAACCTAGAGCTCCTGACCAGAAGCTGATTTCTTCCAACAATGCTTGATGTTACAAGAGCTCACAAAGATGCCCTGAAGTACAAACAGTTCAGTGGCCACAGATTTCCCTGGGATGGTTTTCCGCAGCCTCTCTCCATGGCAGAAGAATATCTTGACAACACGACCACGTTTCACGTAGTTGTTGGTGTCTGAAATGAGGGCCACGGTGCTACATCCTTAGTCTCTAGTATCTAGCTCTGACGCCACAGCAATTTTCCCAGGGATACAATTCTCAAGCCTCTGTTCTCTTCGAAGGAAGTCAGCAGGCCTCAAACAATAATGCAAATGGTAGCTCTGTACTCGTCACTTTTGAAATGTGTTACTATGACAATGAGCAGCCAAAGTTACACCTATTTTTTTTACAGAACTCTCAAGAGTCACTTAAGAGCAACTGAATAAGGTTATAGAAATGCTAATCCATGAACACTGGTCTCCTGCAAGTTCTTTTAAGAGATCATGTTCTTCTCACTCAAGCCAGTGTCTGGGGGAAGAGAGAACAGATTGAATGTGAAACGAAAACACGCTTTCTCCAGATGTGGCAGATGCAGCTTCCAGTTCTCGCTGGAAACTGAAGCTATTTTGGAACATCATTCTTTATTTATGGCATTTATTATTTATTGCCTTTATCTTGCATGCGCAGAACAAACAGAAAATCTTCAAATGCACCTCACTCCAGTGAGCTCTGGATGGCAGCAGCACACAGCACAGGAGCATTGGCCCCAGTGCTGCAGGTGTGAAGTCACATCCTTTGCCTGAGTACTGGGACAGGTACCCCAGCGTAAGTCCAACCGAAAGAGACAACTTCGCCTTGCCTCTGCCATTCCTGATGGGCTTGACTCTTCCTGAACAACCTTTCTAGCATTATGAGAAATGGCATCTAAAGGGGCAATGGCGAGTCTATTTTTCCCCTGCTGTGCAAAGCTTCTGTAAGAACAACACAACTCAGGAACTTTATACGTCCACTACCAAAAGCAGTCCCAGCGCACGGCAGCATGTACCCAGCCCTCAGCCCCGCGTTGCACAGGCACGATCGGACAAAAAGTGGATTTTCAAGCCACCTCTAAAAGCACAAGCTCCAAATCTCACCTTCCAAGCACACCAGATGCACCCATCAAACAAAACCGAACACTAACATGCAAGGCTCTTGTACTATAATCACACAGCTAATTGCCCAAAGGGAATATTCTCTGCTTTAATACCCTGCATTCCTCAGGGCAGTTGAACCAAAGGTGGCTAATATATAATTTGGTTGTAAGTGTGCTTTCCACACATGTTTTTCAAACACAGTTCAACAACTGTTTCTGGGAAGGCTTATGTAACACGGCATTATAAGTAATCAGCAGTTTTCTAGCTAGCTCTGCTCACAAACACCAGGTAATAAAAACCAAGTAAGAAATTAAATAATAGTAATGTCTCCAATGAGGATAAACTCCTGTTACACTGCGATAAAGTTTATGTCAAAGCTCTCTGATATGCTTAGGTTGCTTTAATGTAAAACCCCCCTCTCCATAAAACTATTTAAGTTCTGCTGTTATGTAATGGTCAAAATTTTGCCCTTAGCAACTGAATCCATCTCTCCCTGCTTGAAAGGTCTTAATGAGAAGTGACTTTTTAAGAGTGCTTTAAATCTTCCTCAGTAATGTGAAACCCAGGAGCACACTGGGAAGTTGAGAAGAAACTTATCTGACATCAGTTGTACTTGCTTAATTTCCAAAATGCGGTTGGTTCCAAGTTGTCCCAGCAAGTAGGACTGGAAGGGCCCACGGTACTCGGGCTTTTTTTTTTTTTCTTTTTTTAACAGAACTGATTCACTTGTCTCTAAACCTGAGGGCACAAATATCACTTTCAGAGTGATTCATCTTGGAGTAAATGGAAATGTTGCTACAGACGTGAGTAGGTGCTATCATCTTTTGTTTTGCAGGATTTTTAGAGATAATGCTGAAAAGTCTTAGAAAAAGCTTTGAGAGAGTCAATCTTGCATCTTCCTTCTCCTCCCACATCCTTCCTCTCTCCTGACTATTCTATTTTTAGTAGTCAGAGCATTTCCTGATGCTCCCTTTTTATTCTTTCAGCCTTACAATAGGTAACACTTGTAGAGTTTAGTGTCAGAAATTCTGAGATAGGTAAGAGGGAGGTGTGAATGTAAACGTGCTTTTGTGAAAGCAGCACAAAAAATAATAAGGAAGGGTTAAAAAACTGGCATCCGTTGAGAGCTAAGGATACAATTGAGCGCAATTATGCTGGCAAACATCAAGGACGGTATTTTCTGCATCAAGAACACAGTAGATGAATTGTCAGCAGAAAACCTGTGCTTCTTATTGAAAGACAGGAGGATGGCAAAAAAGAGAATTGTACGTACCGTACCTCTTTCCTGCTACCCTAACAGGAAAACAAGGCACAGCTGTAAGATACCCAAAATGAGGAAACAAGAGACAATTGCCTAAGATGTAGGGAGGGTAAAGTAAACAAGATTCTTCTCGCCATAATAAGTGCTGACTTCAAAAGGGTATTAAAAGACCTATTCAAACCCCAATTCATTGTCACCATTCAAGAGGAACACAGCAGATGTAATGGGGACACAGTAGCTGCCATCCCTTGTTCTCCGTGCCACCGCAAGTAACCCTGCCCAGACTACTTGGACATGTACGTATTGGTGGTTTTGACTCTGTAGGTATGAGAATGTGAATAGATAGATACAATTTAGAAAAGTTAAGTAAAATAAAAGTCTCCTTTTCCCTTCCATAAGGTCTTCCGTTGAGTTTTTCAGACATGAATTCCTACACGCTTATTTGGGTTGAGTGCTTGATGACGCAAATATAGAGTCATTGGCTTGTAACAACTGAACAGCATTAGTCAGCGATGTGAAACCTGGCAAAGTATAGATCGACAAGTTCAGCAATAAATCCTTATCTTAAGTACTTTTAAAGAATGTCTAGAGCTATAGAGAGTGGGGAACTGACTTTGTTCACACTCTTTAATCACTTCTGCATCTTACTCTCCACTTTTCCTCTGATTTCTTTGTTGTGGTATGTACTGAACAAAATCATATATAAAAGGAAAGCTGCAGTCTGGAGCACTTTTCAAAAGTCTCAAAATATTTTAGACAGTAAATTTCAGTTTTGCAAAACTGTTCTTCTCTGAAGGGCTTGAGTATCATTGAAATTCCTGAATGATAATAGTTTCTAAGTGTAACATTTCTTATACTGTCGTGTGACTGAGAAGCCTAAAATTCTACTGTCACTTTGGGGAAAGAGAAGGATCATGTGGCTTCTAAATCACTCATAGATGTCCCCCGCTTCCCTCCTCCCCAATCATTACAACTTAACTTGCACATCCTTGGCACTTAGGCGCTGTATTCCCATGAACTCTTTGAAGAACCTGAGCCTAAAAGCTCTACTGAGGTGTTTGAACCTAACACAGCAGACTGAGTCCAGAGTGCAGTTAGAGACAACGATGCTACCTTTAACCTCATCCCCTTGGGGACCAACAGAAACCAAAACCGGAGGGAGCTTGGAGAATGATCTCTGCTGATCTTCACTCCAAAATCACCCCTGGTACCTGCCTCTGGATTTTATTGCCAATCCCAGCACTGGCACGCCCCGCAGCCCATCCCCAGCCCTGACAATGGCACTGGTAACAACTCAGGTAACAGCTTTGATCTTCTGTTCTCCACCTTGTGAAATAGATCTAATGATATTTATGCAGCTTTTCAAAATGCTTGGACAGGCTCATGCAATTAATCACAAAGGTACATTTACTAAACTACTAATTCAAGAAGCTCAGCATGAGCACTCTGGTGTTACAGCAAAAGCAAGCATGTTTTTAAAAGGTGCAGTGTGGTAACAAAGGCTCACATTTAGAGTCTCCTGGGTAAAACAACAAGTTAGGTCCTCAGCTGATTGCTGCTGGCTAAAAAAACTGGTCCCATGAGTGCGAAGTTCAGAAGTGCTCACAGAAAATTATCACAGGACAAGGGATTAAACATACATTCCTGAATATAAGAAGAAAAGCCCTATTTATTCTTTTTTGTCCTAGAAATTAGAGCTTTCTGCATCAAGATGACAAGTACCTTCTCTGTGTACGCAGGCACAGAAACCTACTTGTCTCTGCACAAGCGTATGTGTTTCTCCATATGTCCCCAAAGCTCGCTCACGCTACGTCTCCTATAACCCAGCGCCGCAGTGGCTGTTAGCGATGCAGAGCTAAGGAAGCAATTATTGTAACTCGTGGCCACTTTATTTCCTCTTACAGAGTGGTGCAAAAAGGCTTAGTCTGTACGAGAAACGGAGCGCTGCGTGAATGAGTAAGTGAGCAATGTGTGTTCACGTATACCTGCATTGCCTGTGAACATGGAGTTGGAAGGAAACGGTCAGGAAATGCATCCCAGCCAAAAATGGATTTCAAAGTGCAAAGCTGCCTTATTTGCCCAGGAACTGCTGTTCCCATACAGGCAGGTGTGTTTCTGGGCAGTATTTACGAGGACAAGTCAGCAAGCACAGGCTACTGAACTGTAACAAGAAGCTCTTCTACTGCTTCACCCTCTACACTCGTTCCACCTGTTACCTAAAGCTTTGGAAGTACAAAGTCACCAGGTTTATTTTCAAAAGGGCACAGTACTGGGGATTAAACTGAACTTCAAGATTTTAACAGAAAGAATGACAGATACATTGTATTGACCTCTACGGCAAGATTTTTATTTCCTGCCAGAACCTTTTGAAGGAAATATGCATCTAATGAGACTCTAATGAGTGCAAATAACAATGATGTGGCAGAGATCTCATGGACTAAATTTTTGGTAAGTGCTTATGTAGAAATTTACCTTAATGGCATTCATCGACAGGACAGATTTTCTGAAATGTGCTAAATAGATTTCAAATTTTTAAAATAACATCTTCTAAGGATCAGATTCAAATAGGGAGGTACATGGCAGCTGCGGCCATATTGTAAGCTGTGTTCCATGCCCGGAATAATTTCCCATCAAATTTCATTTGGACAGGGCAATTTACTGCATAAATTGCAGAATAAACAGACCTGTTTGGATAAGCTGTTATCTTGGCAGTTGTCTTAGCTGTCTGGCTCTCCACTTCTTCCTCCCATCAGAAGCTGGCTGCCAGTCCAAGGGGTTTCTGTTAATGAGAATTGATAGTAAAGCCTACCCTGCAGTGAAAGAGACGCCTCTCGTACAGCTACACGTCTGGTGAGCTCCATGTCCTGCCTGTCCACTGTCCCATGCCACCTTCAGACAGCTTCTGAGAGTTCTGCAACTGGTGCCTGCCGGAACACCGCATGCTCATGGGCAGGGATGGCCTTGCAGGTCAGAGGGGGCATGCTGCAGCATCCCCTGGGATGCCAGTTCCAGCTTCACAAGATGGCAAGGACACAAGCTTCGTAAGGACAAGGAGCAAAGGATCTCACTCCAGGGATGTTCCTGCTTTGTTTATGGCTTAGCCATATATTTACTATCCAAACATCACCACAAGCACAAGGTTTTCTCACACACATCACAGAAAAGCTTTTGTTTAAATTTTGCAGCTATTAATGGAGATATTGAACACAGCATTTTTCATCGTGTTGTTAGAGTACCCATTCTTCTAAGAAGAGGGCTATCCTTTCCTCAGGATAAAGGTGGATTGCCAGAGTACAGGATTATACAGAACTAGACAGTGACACCAACAAAAAGTATATTATGTGAGATTAAAAGTAGATGACTAGCCCTGGGCTCTTCTCCCCACTCCTCCACCCTTCCCTGTATGTTCTTGCATGGTCAAAGAAGAATGGCATAGAGAAGCCAACTCTTAATTCAACTTGAAACTGCTCCCTTGAAGCAGCGATGTCCCCTGAGCTCTGGTTTGAACCAGACAGACACTGCTGCAGGAGCAGTCTACCACACCAAACTCCTCTTTGCAGTAATTAAAAAAACTTCCAAAAAGGAGAAACCAGAGACTTTTAGAGAGCCATATTTGAACTACATATCTGGCTTTCACAGAAAGAAGAGGTTGAGTACTTAAAAATCCTAGGATCTTTTCAAAATATGGACGTGAATTACCCCGGGAACATTCTGTCTTTTCCACAAGCCCCTTTGCTTTATCCCCTCCAGCTGCTCCAGTCTGACCCCTCTCCAGGTGTCCAGCCAGATTCAGCAGCAGCCGTTTTGGAATGTGGCTAAGAAACAGCTCCTGATACCTTGGCCCACTCTTAGCTCAACCAAAGCAATCTCCTCGAAGGATACCAAATGCTGCAGCCCTAATTTCCCAGTGATTATAATAACAAAAACTATACCTTTGATTGCAAATTCTCACGGATGTTGACAGTCACAATAATTAAACATACAGAGTAACTTAGCTTTTGCTGACACTGCTTCATCCCGTATGGCAGAATATAAAAAGACTTAGGAAAACAAAAAGGTGGGTTTTTTCTTTTAAAATGCAATATAAATGAAAGGATATGCTGATTAAGTAAGGTCATAGAAGTTATTTATGTAGCAGAGAGTAAGAATCCATTGCAATTCAATAAAAAATAATTTCATTTTATATTTTTCCACTTTTTTTCATGTCCCTATTGGACTCACTCTAGAATCTTTCATAAAATCGGGTGTCTAAGATGAATAAACATTATGAAGTTTTTTTTATTTGATTTTTTTTTTTTTTTACTCTGATCTATAGCTGACAAAGTCCTTAAAAGTTGCAGTGTTCATTTAGCAGAATACTCGGGCAATTGCATCCCCAAACATTTTATTCCTGAAATCTTGTTATGTTTCTTCTCATGAATTTTGTTTTACTACTCATGGCACTAGTGAGCTTGGAAATACTGCAAAATCAGCCTTTCTTGGGGCATTCTGGCACTTTTTGCACAGAACTGACCAACACCAGGATGCTCAGAAGAAAACAAAAATTTTTAAAAAAATGTTTCCCTGAAGTTTTATGAAACTTTCTTTAAAAAAAAAAAAAAGTCTGGCTCCAGATTAGTATTTTAGCAAGCTTCCAAGGTTACTATGCCCTTCCCAAATTTTTATGATTGAAAACAAAAAGAGGAAAAAAAAAAATTTTCCTAGGCATCAGATCAGAGCTCAAAAATATCAACCAGACTTATTTTAAGAAAGGAACTTGGAAATGTTTAACTTAACCCACCAGAGAAATTGCCACACACAAAAGAGTGATTACATGGGGTATTTACTTAAAGATTTTGTAATCTCCTCTGTGCCTATGAACGTTCTCCTCCTCTCTTATCTACACGTAGACACACAAATCAAGACTCTAAATGCTAACTTAATGAAGATGCAGGTGAGGGGCCGCATGTTCAAATACACAGCAGAATTTAATTTTGTTTTGTTTTGATATATCTTCCTGCATTTGTGCACGAGTCAAAGCCGGCAGCTCTGCACCTGAAGGCTGTGATACCAACAGGAGTACATCGGCTGCATGTGAAAAATGAGTGCTGGGTGTTCATCCTCGGCAGCCTGGAACCATTAAATGGCTCAGTTTAGGGACAGCGGTGCCTGTAGCTGGTGGCACACAGGGAACAGGTATAACTCTTGTGCAAAGTGCGTGAGTCATTCTCCCATTACTTCTCTAAAGCGGTGCAAATTTACAGCCATCGCCCCGTTTGAATGCAGCTGAGGCAGTGGAAAAGCAGTTGCTGAGGTCTTACCTCTCATTTATATTAATGCTTTTATGCCTCTATTTGAATGGTATTAGCAAATACCTAAGTATCTCTGCCACTATTTGCTAACCTAAGTAATTGCTAACAGCACATTAATATAGTGCAGGGATTTGGGGAATCTTTACTGATACTATCAGTGCTGTCAGAGCCTCAAATAAATGAGGTGAGGAAGAGTGGTAGCTTATAAAAAGTCAACCAAAGCCAGGAGCTGTCATAAGACAAGGGAAGGCCAGGGCACCGAGAGCCACTCTACGGCCACTGCCTATCGGCATTAACCTTGGAACCACTGCCCTTGCGAACACGGAAGATTTCATACAGTGCTGGCGAGCCGTGCTAAGCTGGAGCACACGTTGCTGCTGTTTGCTAGCGCCTCTATGAAATCCTTTACTAAATCTGTTATTTAAAAATAGTTTTCATTGTTTTCTGAGGATTAAAACAGCAACAATAACAGGGAAGTGTGGATCAACAGCTCAAAAATAGCCAGCTAATAAACGTACGGTATTCTGTAAAATTGACTAACTTTCAATTAAATGCATCTGGAAGTTTATTTTACTTGATTTAATTTCCAGAATTTTACCTTTTGCAGGTAATAATTTGAAAGGACCTTTTCTATTTAATGTACCTGCGTACATTTGGGTTGGCACTCAGCAAATGTACTCTTTAAACAGGATGGTTAAAAACTTCTCCCGTACAAATGTAATTTTAAAGCAGTCTTTACTTTGCTTCCAGTTAAAATACTCAAACAGGCCAAAAGTCACACGGAAACCAGGAAAAGGTGGTAAATAAGTTTTGGCTGAATGACACCAATTAAAGCCTGGCTGTGTTCCAGCTTAAAAAGAAAACTAAACACAAGTCAGTAAATTTTGAATCAGCTAACGTTTACAGACTGAGTGCGGACAGGTTCGGACAACGGACGAACCTGGTGCCTCCGTTTGGAGATGTGGTTGTGGAGAGCGAACACAAGAGTTTGCCAACCTGCCAAGCCCCAGCCACCAAAAGTGTCACTCACAGGGTTGGCTCCTGTCTGCTGTAGCCCTCCCGCATCTCACGTCTTGGCCTCTTTAGAGCAACAACCTACCTACTATATGGCAGATGCATTTTTTTCTTCCAGATACCCAATTCTTTTATCACCCCTCCCCAGTTTGCCCGACTCAGGGGGTAAAATCCTGATGCAGGAAAATATACCTGCAGCAAGAGGCATACCTTAGAGCAGGATGAAATTAGAAGGCGCTTTCTGCATGGGAATCACAGCCGGTTCCCTGTCGTATGACTTGATAGGGCAGGTACATACCTGGGGCAGACGAAACTCGAGAGGTCTGGTGTTTGTCTTGCAGTCTCACTTTTTTTTCTGGCTGATTTGGATCTGGAAATATTCCACCATATGGCCACAGGCTTATCTGATTGAAGACAACAGTGCGTGGAGTGAGTAAACAGCCACGCTGGGCCTTGCCTTTGTTCCTTCTCTTCTATGCTCAGTGCCTGTCCTTCTCACAGGGCATGCGGAGGGTGGCAGAAGAAACATGATCCACACAAAATGAGTTCCTGATCACAAGACGAGGGGAGTTGGTAGGCAGGGATCACTTTTTATGGAATTGTATTTTGGGGCCGGGAACTCTCCTTTTAGAAGTGACCCCTCCATGACCAAATCACTGAAGCTCTACTCATTTACACCCAGTGAAGGACTATTTGCAATTTTTTTTTTTTTTTTCACTTTAGAAATAGCTTACTTAGAGCTGCTCATAAGCAACACAGCATCATCAGCAGAGGCTCTAGGCTACTTCGCTGCAGAGGAGACTGAGACTTAGAAGATCTGAAACTGGATTTTTATGCCTGTGAGACCTTCAGTCCTCAGTCTCAAACTGTCTAAAGTACTACATCTGTAAAGCAGGATTAAACACATGCTTTAATTCACCTTTTGTCTTTTTACAGCTTGCAGCCTCTTCGGAAAAGGGAATGGCTCAGATCGGGACTCAGGACTGCCAACTCCAAGCATTCAAAACCATCAGCCCAGCCTAAAAAAATATCAAAGAAACCAGGAGATGAAAAAAAAAAAAAAAAGGCATTTGGAGATCTTTTTATTTGCTTTCTCAGTTTTACATTGCTCAAGTTCATGTTTTCAAGCATTTCTCTAGATCCCTGAGACCTAGAAAACTGCTTTCTTTTTAATTAAAATAATAATAACTGAAAGCCGAGACTGCAAACTATTCACATGACTCCAGGATCAAGACTTTAGGGAAAGCAATAAATGCACTGATACTCATCATAAAACCACGTGTGTTGGCAGGCACTCTGTGCCTCATGTCTTCCAGGATGAAGCCCTGGTAAACAGAGCCATTTATAATTTCTATATTGTTACTGTTAAAAGTGGTCCTCCCTTCTCAGAAGAAAGATGCACCTTCATATACCACAGAGGGCTTCTGGCACTGTCCTCACCGCTTGTACTATATATACACTGAGGAGCAAGGGTTTGCAGTCCCCAGCTGTCATTCTGTGGCTCCAGTGGAGTCATCCCAGAGTAAGTATCACTGAAAGGCAGATTTGATGATTACATACCAGGATTGGAAGCAACACCCTTCACACGTCCCACCAGAAAAGCAAAGGGACCAAAAATCCCCAAATCAGGGCAGTGTTTCAAATGCATCATTAACATGCTCATACCTAAGAAAAGGCTCAGGTACTGCTTGAGAGCAGCTGCAGTATGCAGAGCAGTTTAGATAAGTAAAATTAGATTATTTGAATAAGTGCAAAGGCAGAACAGATACCCATCTTTAACAAAACAGTGGAGTTCAATCCATTGATCTATCCTGTTACACTGACTAGGGGTTGGCTGTTGTCAGCAAGACCACATAAGAAATTTCAAGGCCTAATTAATGAAGACAACACAAGAAGTAACAAAACACGTTCAAGTGTTGCAGTCCCCTGCAGCCAAAGCATCCACAGATGTTCCAGCTCATCAGTGAGGGTTTTTTTTGTTGTTTGGGTTTTTTTTCATTATAGTTGCTCACATCAAAACAATATGAAAAACCAGCTGACCAACATCTTGCCCTGAGTGTAAATACTGTCCATATTCTCTCTCAAGGTGTGAGAGCTCATTGCGAGCTCCGTTTCATACAATCCCAGCGACATACGCCTAGTCCAGAAGGTTGCCACCAGGCTGGATGGACACATGCAGCAAACCACCCAATTTGTACGTCCCAGCTTTCCCCACCTGTAAGACGGGGAAATATTAACCTTACTGTCAAAGTGTTTTAAGACTTACTCACAAAAAGCATTATATAAAAGCTAGGTATTATTACATTGTTGAGGTCTGATTCTTATTAATAAGAAGGTGTAAGAGGGTCTTAACTGCATTTGCACCTGCTCAGTGGCCCTTTGATTTTGAAAGAATAGTGTCAAACAATACCTGGGACGACTCACAGCCACGTCTGTTGCTTCAGAGCCAGGCTTAAAAGAAGATTGGTAAAGTCACAGAGGGGGTGGGAGTGGGGAGAATTGTCTCCTCACCCTTGTCAGTAGAGATGATCTCTGAGCACACAGCCTTCCCAAAGGCTCCAGAGGTAGCTGAGGGAATAGCACAAAGCCACTGCTGTTGTTCTCCTGGGTTGAGACCCCTAAGTAGCTGCAAGCAGAAGGAGGAAGGGGTTAACACAGCAAACAAAAAGCAAATATCACTTTGGGATACATTCACCACAGCACACATTTTCACAAGGAAGTCAGCAGAAGATGGCATGCAACTTAGCCGGTGGCAGCTCCTTCTCACTAGCCTCCCTTCCCAGTGGTCTGCAGAGCATGCCCGTATGATTAGGTTATTGCAAGGTAAGGTACGGAGTAAACCTGCAGCTTACCCCCTTCCTCAGCTACCTCTGCACACGTGCTTTCATCTCAGCGTGAAAGAATGTGCCTGTTCACTGCAGGTCAAGGTGTCTCTCACTGTGCAATAAAACATGACTCTGTAGGCTTTACTGCAGAGTACCTGCCACGCACTTATTTCCACATATCTCTACTTTTTGTTTGGATTAAGTGGGCTGGGAAATGGCTTCAGCTACCCTGCATTCGTGTGAAGTAGGTACACATCTAACCGCTCGCTGTTATGTTGCTGAGATTATTAAGACCAGGATAATTTCAGAGAGGTCATTAATGTGTTTGATTTTTGCCTGCTTTATATCTTTTGAAGACATTGCTAAGAGCCACCAGGAGAATAAAAAATCTGTGTGTTGGAGGTCAGAGCAGTCTAAAGGTGTTTTGTGGGAGTCCTTCTCTGACAGGACCAAAGCCTTAAAAAGCAAATGGCAGCTACCAAAAATGAACAGCAAAACCCACACATCTTTTGAGGCAGCAGACTGGGCCAAGAAGAACTCTTTGGCTAGAGACAGAGGAGCTGCAGTGGCTATAAAAGCCTAGGCTATTTATAGTATGTAGTCTGTATCACATAAGGATGTTAATTGGGGTGAAGAAGATACCGCTGTGCTAGACATGGCATCCCGAGGTAGACACAATCGTACCTGTAGGGTTTGTTTTACTCAAGCAGAAGGCACCTTTACTCTGCTGCTCCAAAGCACAGCTTGGCTGGTGGGTAGCCCAGTCCACACTGGGAGCTCTTTGTCAGTAGCTACACCAAGGTTCCTACGCCAGGAAAAATCTCCTGCTGCAAAGGTAGCTCAGGTTGGACAGTTGCTTCTTTGTTCGTGTTCTTGCCTCAAGCACAGAGGTAAGATGACTCAATAAAATGTTCTCTATGTATTCTATGTGTGTGGGAAGCAATTGGAGTCCATCAGACTGGAGACACCATGACAGGTCATCCAGGTAAAATAGTTCTGCTTCCCCTTTCTTGTTTGCCAGAAAAAAGCTGGATGTCTTGCCAGCTCTGTCCAAATTCCCCATGAGGGAAAGGACTTGAGCTGAAAGGCTTGATTGTGGCAGAGCCAGCAGGACAGCAGGCAGGGCAGGCAGGTACAAGACCTTCCATGGGCAATGCAGGGGTGAAGGAGGGAGAGGATGGGCAGAGATGAGGTTCAGTTCGTGGAGGTCTAAGGTGTGGATCCATTCTTTGTCATGTGCACACATTGCCTTGCACAGTTCTAACACAGCGTAGTAGACCTACCCACAGCTTTGGGTGGTGCCTCCTCGCTCCTGAAACCCAGCTCTAAGAATTGAGCCACTCTTTGCCCTTGTGCGTAGCAAGCAGAGCCCCAGATGGATGCCGGCCAGCAGAGAATTGTGCTAGATACCACGTCGTAGCACGCAGGATTCCCCTGTCCCTTGGCAAAATTGAGCCAGACATCACATACTACAACCATAAACAATACAATAAGCGACACATTAAAACCAGGAACTAAGACCACAGTGCTTAATTCACACTGCTCTGCATTGTCGCTCATGCTGTACAGGTGGAGAACATTAAACAGCTTGTACGTGTGCACACAATTGCACAACATGTGGCACAGCCAGAAATGGGGTTGTGTGTGGTTTTTTGAGAAGCATTAACCTTCAAAAAATCACCTTAAATCATGTTAAGAAGTTATGAGAAGTTAGTGGTTCTTGAGAAATGTATTGAAAGGTCCTATACCTTCAGTTAACTACCAACAGCCTGCATTAGATTGCTACTCTATATACTACATTGCATCGGTGCAGGAGAATTAAGCAAAATGCAACTAACAAAGAAGGATATAGAAGGAAGATGAAACAACCATTTTTTGCCCTATACTTTGAAGAAAAGGGAAGGAAAGAAGGAAGCAACATACTTGTAACGTACCATATATGTCTACAATCTTCTCCGAGGCAAAAAGGGTGACAGAGATGTAAAAAGTTTGTAGTGAGGTTTCATTAGTCAGAATCAGATGACAGTCTATGGTCTCATTACAGTTATTCCAAAAATAACTCAGCTGGTGCTCACTAAGTTAATTTCAATCACAGTTTAGGTGAAAGCATTTTGCTTTATATTAAACCCTGGCAATATAAACATAGCCAAGTGCTGCACATAAGCTGAGGAGCCCGTAACATAGCTAGAAGGGAGGTAACTTTTCCAAACAGTCTGGATAGATCTAAAGCAGTCGTCTGATTATATCCTTCAACAGAAACCCAGAAAATAAGAAGGACAAAACACTGAAGACTGGTAGCTGAGGAAAAGAAGGATAATTCACTTTAGGAATGTGTGAGACAACAGAGGCAAGCACAAGAAAAAGCTTTATGTAAAAAGTAGGTTTTAAAGAGGAACTATACAGCTGCTCCAAGGGCCCTGGAAGGCAATAGAAGGTCTTCTGTTGACTTCAATGGGTTTTGGATCAGGCCTGGAAATGGAGGGGAAGGGCCTGGGTCTGGCACGGAGAGGCAGGTTGTGGGGAGACTGGAATGCAGCTGCGAATAGACGGAGGAAGCAAACAGGAGCATAGGGCTGGAACGCAGATGCAAAAGCCGCATGGTTTTGTTTGTATGTCAGAGAAAAATAACCTGCAGGCTGGCTTGGGTTGAAGCTTGGGGAAAAGAAAATGGAGGAAGGCGGAAGGCAGGTTACTATTTGAGCTGAACCAATAGACCCATGGTTGGTCTGGTGGCAGCTGCATGTGAAACGCCACATTCTTTCCCTGAACTTGCTCCCAAGGAGGAACAGGATGTGGCCGCTGTGCTGAGGCAGAGCTGCTGAGCTGTGTGCTGATGCTGTCTGTCCCGGGGCTACATGGGGGGAAAGCAGAAGGGAACAAACGGACATACATGGAAAAACAAAACTGCATCTCTCAAGTGCCTGTCTCTGTCTGTAGTAGTTATATGGGTATCCTTACTGGTGTGGTTGCACATATATCTACTGAAGTGCAGGGGAAACAGATACCTACATGTTGTTTATACACTCCTGAAAAATTCCTGTTAGGTGCATTGGTACCTTTGCAAACCTGGCTGAAGGTGAACTTCAGGACATAAGCAGAGAAGGCAGAAGCAGAGAAAGCACAAGCAGAGAACTGATTTGAACTCTGATTTTTCCTGAGCTCAGTCTAGTGCCCCAGCATACAATTATCATTTTACTTTAAATACTCAGTTTAATCTCATATGGCCGGTATTTGTGTAGAACCTCAGTGCAGGGGTGAATTTCTGCTTCTTTTAATTAAGCAGATAGCACTTGAGTTAAAACTACCAATTTTCTAGCTATTAAACGTTGACACAAATTTGTCATCCAATTTTACCCCCCCAACAAATATGAAAACTTCTCACTTAGACATTGCACAATTGTTAAGGGCTTTCAAAAAGTCAGAAGCCACTTTCCTGTCAGCTGGGACCTCGCAGATACCGCTTTGACCACCTCCAGAGGAAGAAGCTACAGTCAGACTATTACAGAATCACTGAAGCAAGGGCAGAAACATCAAATACTTCTCAACTCACAAAAGGAAATTACATCCAATTCCCTTTCAAGTCTACCCAAGACCTTCACCACATCACATTCCCTTCTTAATGTCAGCTCTTTGTTGGGATGTTGTGTCTATTCATAAAGTAACTCTCCTTTACCTACTGTTCAAAAGCACAGCTTATTAAGAACAGTAGCTTAGGAGATTGCTGGGGTCAGTACATGGTTTTCAAGTGCGTCACACACAGAGAATGAGCTGAGATAAATGCTTGGATAGCAGCCACTCATTTTTAAAACCAGTTGTTCACAGTTATTTTTCTTAATTATTTTTGTAAGGCAAAGATGTCCAAGAATGCAGTGCTTATTTCCATTCATATAACATTTAAAATACTAAACTGTCTACCTTTCAGACCAAGCTTTATCTTTACAGAACAAAAAACACACCGACAAATCAAATTACACAACTCTTCTCTGATGCTCGCTGCGACTGAAATGAACACCTTGGCAGGGGTATGTCCAAATCCTTCGTAACGACGTGCCATGAATTCTTTGCTTGAAGTGCTCTTTCATAACATGGGATGGCGACCCGTTTTGGTGTGGTATGTGACTTTTCTTACAGAAAGTAAGCTCGCTCTGTCTCCAAGCTATAGTGTCCCAAAGAAGCTGCTACCAAAAAGCATTCCTGTCCCAGGGGTGTCAGGTTGCAGTTCTGTCCTGGGAAGGTTCAGCTCCCAAGGCAGGAGGAGACAGAAGGTCCATCTAGAAAGGTGTCCTTTGTCAGAGCGCGATGCTAGCTAAAATTAGTGTTGTTATAATAAGAGGTGGGAGATTAATGTAGACCCGAGTCATGATAACATTGCTGCAGCTCACCAGAATTCCTGGGTTCCAGTCCTACAGCGGAGAAGAGGTTTGAGGGTAGTTATGAGGCCTCTGGCAGACAGATGCCCTTTTCCTCTCTCAAGCCCTCTTCCTGCCACTAAATCCTGCTCCAAGGACTCTCAAAACACTTGCCATTCAAGCCCAACATTACTCATGATGAAGACAGTGTTTGCACTAGCACATCTCAGAGCAAGCTTGGAGGCCAGATGATGTGTCTGGTCTATGCTTATTCCTGTGAAGGAGTACTTTACACTCCCATACCCCCTGTAAAAATGTCGTGCCACTGCCAAAGCAGAGCATACCCTTCAACAGACCAGAAAACAAACAAAAAAATCTGTAAAACGCAAATGCTGAAGGAAGACCTAAGACCTCATGGCAAGAAAAGCTGCACAAAGGGTTTGATGTGCATCCAGCCCAGCAGCCCTAAGAGCAACTGAAGCCAAAGCAACGTGACGTGAAGCTCTCCTGCTTCTGACCAGCAGCATTTTACATCCGTTTTAAAATCACTTCGCATCACTGTAAATGGCTAAACAAAACAAAGACACACAGATAAGCAGGCTCTTGCCAGTTCTACACCTAGGTCGATTCTTGCAATCAGCGCTGCACATAAATTGTTACTAATTAGTACCATTCTATCCTTAAAGAAAGCTCAGAGCCCATTTGTTGGTAGTTCCCAATCTGTCCCAGAATGTCTGGAGATTTCGCAAAATCTAAGGGGAAAGTTTGAATTTATAATTTCAGATTTCAATGTTCAAAAAATCAGAACTTTTCAACACATACCTGAGTCAGAAATAGTTATCCAGAAGTGGGAACTTTTGTTAGTTATGGCAGTAAAAATTCTCCTGTAGATTTATATGGAAATATTGATTTATTTATAAATGAATTTAATAAATTAATATATATTACTGTGTAATGTGTATTGCTAATATAAATTTATGTTTATACGCTGCAGTATACAGCATGATCCATTCTAGTTCTGTGTACTCTGTAATACCTATTCTAACATGTGAAAAGTTAAACTTCTATAAAGCAGCTCTATATTGATAGCTGTGGCCCTAAGCAGTGCATAGTACTGTTTTATTACAACTGGCTAAGTCAGTGTGGTAAGTTTCTAGCATAAATTTTTAGAATATTATTTGACAGATATCACCTTGATTGCTCACTTGTCTGCATCCCCTTTTATTTAGACATTATCACACGAACCTCAAGCAAACATTACTAATATCAAGGGAAGGGGCAGAAAAGGACCTACTCAGTGTTTATACTGCAGATATGATTCACAGACACAGAATTACATGTACCTTTGGTGCTCTAAGCCCTTCCCTTCCGTACAGATTAAATGGCAAGCAGCAAGGACTCAAACACATCTTTAACACCAGCCCTGCGTACCTGTTTTACCCTAAACCTCTCGAGAACTTTCCCATTCCTTGAGCCACCAGTGGTACCTGCTGTTTCTACTGTAGCTTCTCAGCAACCAAACTATAAAAAGACAACATTAGGATCACTCCAGTCTCCCTCTTTATGTATTAATTTTTTTTTCTTTTTCTGCTGAACAGTTTTAGGGAACTTATTTCAAAGTAGTAATCAATATATCACAATTCGTCTGACATTAACTCTCCAGCAGGAACTTCCGCTTGCTGTAACACTCTGTGACTTGAAAATTGTGCAACACCTTTAGTAAACACTTCCTCATATAGGAACAAGAATAAAGCTGAGCGACTCGCTGCCTCTCATTCAGTGCACAAGAGAGGACTGCTCAAAGCAGACAGCCTGGGAACCCAACTTTCCCAGCCCACGGAGACCACTGCTAGACAAGCGCAACCGAGATGACTAACATACTTCTTGTTTCTGTTGTTTTGCTACATTTTCTCCATCAAGGTACGGCTTTTTTTTTTTTTTTTTTTTTTTTTTTTTTTTTTAATCCTTTATCAGTGGTTGCTATGGCTAACTTTGTATAGATTTATGAATTTGTAATTATTAACATGTAGATAATACAGAAGAACAGTTAAATAAAGCCATTGGAAAAAAAGGTATTGCTGAAGTTAGGGATGTTTGCTTTTTTTCTTTTTCTGTCCAAAGTGATTATCTAAAACTCTCTAGTTAGAGAATTATTTACTTCTGTGAAAACTAGCCACAGATTGCCTAAAGACCCAAAACCGGTTAGTTTTGTTAGCCAATAAAGAAAGTACTTCCCCTGCAAGTGAGCAGACAATTTATCTAATTGGTAGAACTTATTAAACAGACAGCATTTTGGCCATAAAAGACTTTTATTTGAATTCACTTAATGACATTACTTGAATTAAAATAGTTAGCACCCTTATACCTGTGTCATACTTCAGGTTATGAGTATTCATATGACTTAACCTTAACAGACCACACTTTTTTTCCCACGTGCATTGTTCCTTTCAATTCATGTCAAGAGGGAATAGATTTTTTCAGAGCTTGGCATGCACAAGCCTGCACAGGCTTTATCTACATAATTAGAGATGTAATTTGTATTCAGACAGGTATCTTTATAATTTCATTAGTTGCACAGAATATCTAAAAATGTGTACAGTACTAATGCTTAAGGTGTTATATATTTTGTTTATTGACAAAACCAAATCTTCGTTGTCAATGAAATCCTCACTAATGATTTTTCTTCCTGGTTTACACTCTAGGAAAAGTACATAATTATGTGTTCCTTATTAGCACTTTTTGTAGCTGTTGTACAAGGCCCAAGGAATTTCTTTCCTCCTTAAAGCTACTGACTCAAGACAATGCCTGAAGCAAGACAAATACAATATGCGGAGCTGATTAAAAAAACTACCTCTAAGAAACAACTTGTTCCAGAACAAAACTAACCCATTTCCCTTGAAATGCTGTTTGTATCACACTGCAGGAAAAGGACAAGTTTAGTTCTGAGTCTCCATTCAAATCTAGCCTAAACTTGAATCATCTGGGCTACAGCTGGCCTTGTAAAAAGAGTCTGCAACCCAGAGCGGATAGGTAAAATTGAAGGACAGAACTCTGTTCTGAGAGGCCTAAAACATTACTGTGATCATTACTTAAGAACATACTTTAAGGTCATGGAAAGACTAAGTCTGCAAAGCCAAAGGGTTTTTTTAAAGTAAACATAATTAGTTGCTTAAAATAAAATATAAAACATCACTGTAAATTACAGTAACAAACTGGCACTTGGTATTTGCTAACAGAAAGCGCCTGGATAGTTACTGTGTACTGTGTAATGGCTCTGCTGGTGTAAGACAACTTCTTAGGACTTATTACCATTATACCACCATGCCTTTCTCTACAGCACTCAGCTTTGTCAAGATACAACCAAGTTTATCCTGCAATTATTTTTGGAAAGGGTTTAATCAAATAAACCAGTTATGAAGAATTAATCTGTTTATTTTACTGGAACAATTTGCATGAGGATGTGCTCTGTTGTTCCAGATACAGAAAATTACAGTAATTGGATGCCCTGCTCTTGTAAAAATCTGACCTTGAGGCAGACAATTAAAATGGGAGTTGCACTCTCCCTTTGTTGTTTGTGGTTTGGTTTTGGTTTTTTTCCAAATACAGGCTGTTGTGCTTAGTGCTGAGCCCTCAAAAATTTGCCCATTCAGGTGAAATGACCCTTAGGAGGAGATTAAAGCGCTTAGGAGGCATATAAAACCTGCTGTCGCCTTGTTGGAAACTAACACATCCCTTGTACGACCCTGTTTTCTCAAATGCTGTACACCAGCTGCTATTATTAACTTCAAAGGATGCAACGTGTGCTGACCACCCCTGCAAGTCATGCCACAAATTAACTTTTGTCCAGATTCACTCATGCTCAGAAGCAGAAAACAAAAAGAAACGCTTTTCATCAGCACTGTTTTTCCTCAACACGTTCTTTGTAGCCACACGACACACCTTACAAGTAAGACAACTACAAAGGGTTTTGTGAGTTAAGGAATCATTTGGATTCCTTACCACTTTCAGGATTTTCCTACTTTACTGCCTCTCTCCTATTATTTTACCTAACCTTGTTCAAATACCTTCTCCAGTCCTCCTGCTGTCACAAGTATGTTACAGTCCTCAATCTGACTCAGTAGGTAAGAGTTTATCTATTAAAGTACTGTCACAAGTATTTATGTGAGAAGACCAGGTGAAAAGCTTTCTAAAGCAGAAGTCTAGGCTTGGTCCAGACTTGTGGTGAATTGTTTGAGTTTATTTGCTTATCTAGAGGCAGTCTTAACTTGTATGTTATCATGTGATAAGAGATCACTAATTTCACAGAACCATGTAACTAATTCATGTCATCTGCTAAATGTGAAGGCAAAAGTCGCACCTTGCATAGCTTGTCTAGCATGTTGGGACTCGAAACCCGCTGGTTGGTGCTGGGGAAAGAAATCCAAAAAGAATTGCATAGAATATTTTGATACCTGGAAATAGCCAGGTATGTCAACTCCTCTGAAATGCAGACTGTAGCAAACCTCGTCTTAGGTCACATAATGGGGGTGACAGCTGAGCAGAACAGATGAGCACATGCCAGAGAACACATAAGAAACGAGTGGTGCAAGAGATGAATGACTATATGGCCCTAAAGAATCAGTCTTGACAGACATGAACTATGATGTTTAATAAGTTAATACTGTATTTTCATAAATATACATCTGTTTCTCCCTAGGGAGCACAAGCAAGAAATTACTTGGAGTTGAGCAATATGAAATAGTTTATCCACGGAAATTGCACACAGTACATAGAAGAGATGTAGAAAGAAACAAAGAGGTATTAAAAAAGATAACTTTGGTGGTGGTGGGTTTTTTTCTGGGAGATGGGGAAGGCTCTCTAGAGTCAAAGCACCCTTGGTTTTCAACAGTAAGAGAATTCGGAGCCAAACACTTGATCTTGCAAAATAAAATGAAAGAGAAAACCTGCAAGAGTGATCCCACTCTGTGGGCTGTGAGGTGCACGCAGTGTGCAGTGAAGTACCTGGATGCCGTCAGTGGGTCTTTTGTGCGTGTATCTCTGCAAAGATGTAGGTTTTGATACTACTCAGATTTTGAATAACATATAGACATTTCAATTTTGAAGTAAATTAAATCAAATGTCTAAAACTAAGCATGCTCTTACATAGTTCAAGAGAGTTATGAAAATGTTTGAATTTAAGCATCCGCTTCAGCATTTTCCTGAATATGCAGAGTACATGTTTATGATTGTAGAAACACATTTGCAAAGTTAATTTTTTTCCTCTAATTGAAAGTATGAAACAGAGTAACCTCCTGCTTATTCTCTAACTGCCAGAATACTTTTTTTTTTTTTTGGGAAGAGGAGGAAAAGAATGCAGTTGGCAACACAGTAACAGCCAGCTCATAGCAAGGCCAGAAATTGTAACAGTCCATATTCTAACACTTAAATCTGTTTACAGACAAAATACGATGACACAATGGAGTATGGAATCAAAGCCAATGGAGAGGAAGTCATACTGCACCTAGAAAAAAATAAGTAGGTCCAGTTCAACTTTTTCCTTGAGCATTATTCCTCACTGTAAATGGCTCTGTAGGGCATTCAGGACACAAAGAAACACGACTTAGGGTCCTGCAAGACAGAGGTGTTTTGGTAAATACAACTTTTCAACTCCAATGAGAGAAGAAAAGGGGAGAGAAAGCATCACGGCACTATTTTAGTAATGTGAAATAACTACACAGGCATATGACATTACCATGATGGAATGACTTGCCTATACTGCTAAATCTGTTCTCTCATTTGTTTCCTAAATGGCTAAATGCACTGAATGTTTAATGTTTTCATATTATTTCGCAATTTTTCTGTGTCTGTGGGTTATATTTATTTGTTCTACGCTGGTAGAAACAACAGCAAAAAACAAGAGAAAGATCCATGAAATAGGGCTGTCTTGGCCAGAAATTGAAAATAGTCAGAAGAAATGCATTAATCCTCAATAATTTGGCTTCCAGCACTCCCTACCTTAACGCAAGTGCTGTTGGACTTCTAATATACACTGTCATTGACAAAATGCTCTATGGAAATGGAAAGTGAGGAGGAGCTTGCCTCCTTGCCTGAAGAGGTTAACAGCATTTAAACAGGCGGTGCAGGGGGTACACAGAAGCAGCAGGCTTTGCTACAGAGCAAAGCAGACAAAGAAAAGTCCAAAACCATACAGAGCAACACAAATAAAGCACAGTTGTGATTTTCTGCTTGCTGGCTCCACCGTAGTATTTAACATAGGATCAAACAAGTCTGCTTTAATACGTACTTTTCTAATGGCTGTGTAAATACAATAGTACTATCATCAGTTCATGTTAAATATAGGCTGTAATTAACTGTTTGCCCCTGTTTTAATCTAATCTAAATATTTGGAGGGGGGGGACGGGAAATTATATTGTACTAAATCCCACTCTGTAAAAAGGAATGGGACTGTGGTAGTTTGGGGTAGTTGCCCAAACAGATGGAACGTAGACTTGCTTTGCTGCTAGCTGTAGTAAATTTAAGCCAGGGCTGTAGTCTTAAGCCTCTGCTTAGTGCTCTGCTGCACAGGAGCCTGAGTGCACAGAGCCTTGCAGGATCTGGCCTTCCATAGCAAATCACAAATGCGTATGCTAACAAGAAGCAGGGAAGGTTTAGACTGGATATCAGGAAAAACTTCTTCACCGAAAGGGTCATCAAACATTGGAACAGACTGCCCAGGGAAGCGGTGGAATCGCCATCCCTGCAGGTATTTAAAGGACGTGTAAACACGGTGCCGAGGGACACGGTTTAGCGGTGGTTTTGGCAGTGTTAGGTTGATGGTTGGACCAGATGATCTTAAAGGTCTCTTCCAACCTGGGTGATTCTATGATTCTAAGAAACCCAAAGGCACCTTTTCCCACTAGTGGCAGATATACAGTCATTTATTCCATAGTCATGATGTCCTCCTTTCAAGGTTCAGGAACACATATGTGTACAAAAATAGAGTTTTAACTGGACAGAAAAGAAAAATCAAGTTCAGACAGAATGATTACAAAGATGAGAACTTGCGCTAGCAAAGTTAGAAAACAGCTGTGAGAAAAAGAATTGGACAAATATGTTAGTGTGATCTCCGCCCCGAATCTCTTAGTGTGTGCACATGTACACGTATGTGTATGCACGGGCACATGTGAACAGATGAGGCAGCTTTCCCATTGACCCAGATCTTTGCTATTTGTAATCAGTGAGGGTGAACTGGGAAAAGAACAGAACAGTACCATTTCACACGCACTGCTGCGTGTTGGAAATGTCTACACAAATTGGAGGCCAAAAAAGGATCAATATGTAATATTTATGCATATGTAATTATACATTTCCTTTCAGATCTACTAGGAGATTAGTTTATACCAATGAAATAAGTAGACTTTAATTGCTTTCTTATTTTAGAAGTGTCCCTTTGTTTGAGTAAGGATTACAAACAGGCAGAATTCCCCACCCAGCAGTTTTGCTTCCCTAGTTTTTCAATACTAATAATAACCTGAGTAATCACTTGAATTCCCCACATACTTTGCGTGTTATGCACTTGCCTCATTTCTAGATTTTGAATAATAATTGCACTTGATTTTTTGCAGGCACCTCTTAGCTAGAGACTATACTGAAACAGTTTATTCTGATGATGGTCGACAAATAACAACAAGTCCTCAGATCAAGGTAATGAAAAAAGGTTTCCTTCCCTCATACTTGCAGTCTTGAGGAAGTCTGTACGAGATTAATGGATCCATGAAAAAATAGCACAGATCAGACAGAAAGAAGAGATTCTAAATCAATGTTCTAAGCACTGTAATGTAGGATGCCTCTGAAGGGACAGGGAAGATGTGACTCTTGACTTCGGCAGAGCTACGCTGATTTACACCTGTTGAGAATCAGACAGTCTGTCTTTCAAAAAGATGACCACCTTTCACCTTAGTGGCTGACAAACACATTATCTGAGCTGAATTTCTCTCTTTGTCAGGAAAGGGAGTGGAGCCAGGGCCATTTCACTACCCTACCTCCCGACTTTGCCCTCCTGACTACGCTCATTCTGTGCAACTCCATGAGTTGCTTTTACACCCTAATCTCAGTGAGATCATAGATTCAGATAAAGACACATTTCCTCACTGGCTCACATTACCACCCACGCTCGCAGCAAATGCATTGCAGGTTACCCCAGGTGGTTTCTCTGAGCCATGACAAATCAGTTATTCAGATCCAGACACAAAGGAAGTCACTAAAGATATTTTTTAATTAACTGTGCACTCATGGGTCTTATCTTCAACAAAGCTCTCACCTGAAGCTTTTTGTCCAATGTCACGCTATGTGTTTTAACAAATATAATTTGGAACACGGTGCCTAATATTCTTTGTCATGGAGCGATTAGCAGGAACTGGAGGATCTTGAGTGAAATAGATGTACATAAAGAATTCTGTTTGGGTTTTTTTTTTTGTGGAAAAAAAGATGCTATTTCTGATTGCTCCAATTACTGTCACCCCCTGAATGGTCCTGTGAAAAACAAATAGCACCTACGCATGGTTAAAGACAATCTCACAGACCTACCTGTGCAGCTTGCTGAACACAGAATTCCTACATTGTGGATACTTTATTACGATCTCAGGTGTTGTTTTTCTTGTATCCTCAAAAGATGGAAAATAATTCTCCCCTTCTTTCTCTAGTAATTTTCACTTTGTTGATGTCTTTTTCACTGTAAGAAAGTTGGCGCGTTGTGATAGAAGGAAGACAAATAAATGTTAAAGTGAAACCAAACATCCATGAGAAAACAAAAGGTTGAATACTGTTACAGGTCTCTCTTAAGACATCTATTAAGGAAAATGCTATGGGTAACATTTTCCACAATACCTCAGTGACTTTGAAGTCTCTTTGAACACAGAAGTGTTCATTAGACCTTAGATCCTTAAGTCATGAAAATTTTTCCCCTAATCATATGTTTTAATATAATACATGCATTTTAATCTCATTGAAGTTAATGTATTTAATTGTTGGGTTAACATTGAAGGGTGTTTCCTTGAAATTTGGCCACATTTGGTATGGACCTTAATTCAGCAAAGAACATCAGTATACGCTTAATTTTGAGCAGTGAATATGCATATTCTTATTTTCATGTACTGTTGTGTATTGACCAGAGCCCACTATGACTGGATTTGTCACAATCTGGGTCACTCTGTGCTGAAGGGTAACAGTAACAGTCCCATAGCAAACATGGAAATGGTCACCATTTTTTTCACTTTCAGAATCTCCTGTAATGGGAGATTTCCTCAGACAGTGTAGTTTGTTGTAGCTTGTAGCTAGTCTAGTTTGTCTTCTGAAATCACTGGATCCAGGCCAATTCATTGCAGTCAATGAGGCATGGCCCAATTTGACAATGTATTTTTTCTTTCTAAACAGGATCATTGTTATTACGAAGGTTACATTCAGAACGATGCTGGTTCCATAGCAAGCATCAGTGCTTGCAAAGGTCTAAGGTAAGACGGAGATTTGGTTCCCAAAGGATACCAATGGCAGAATATGCATACGCTATGAGGATAAATTTTTCAATATAAAAATAATCAGGATGTAAATAAGTGGTGTTATCTTTTATTCATGCTTACAAGGAAACTAGTTTAAAAAAAAAAAGTGAAAGGGGAAGAATAAAAAGCTACCTTTCTACTTCAGTTTCAGAGTTTATACATTGCAAACTAAAGAAACATCTATATCAATAAATTTATATGACTAATTCCGTATTAGATCTGGTCATAAATCACAGCATTTGGTGGTGCTTACAGTAAACATTTAGGGTTGATGCTTCTAAGCTGTAGGAAGCTCCACTGACACTCCAAGAGAAAGCTACATTATTTTCAGTGCTACGGCAGCTACAGGGTCAGGAAGTTCAAGCTTTTGTATGAAAAGCTCAGTTATAAGAATCTGTTCATTTCTAATCACTGAAGACGCAGTGGTATAACATAAAAAGGCAAGAGGATAGCTGTTGAGTCTGAGAAGCTGCAGCAGAACACTTTCCCAATGGTTAGTGGGGTTTTGCAAAACCCAGACTCCTTGTGAGCACTTCTTGCATATCTTGTGGAGTTTACGTGTTAACACAGAATGCTTATTTCCACATTTGCTGCTCAAAATGATTCAAAACTCTTAATTCCTTTCAATATTTCAGCTTTTCATCTCAATTAAAGATGAAAACTTCTCTTTGAATTCCCCACTGAACTGAAATTCACTTTTCAATCACCTCTGTTAGCACAAAACCCTAAAGTTTACATCTAATTAATTCCTACACCAGTTTCTTCTTGACTGACAGTCTCCTACTCAGAGACTTCACTGACCAGTCAAATCTTCCAATTGATTTCTGCTTTTAAATTGTACACTTTGCCTGCATGCTGCCCAACTATTCCATTGTGTCAGTCCATACGCTTGGCCTCAATGCTGTTAGGGATAATGTTGCTATCTTGATTCAGTCCTGCGGATTCGAAAGATCACAGACTAACTAATTTTCTTAGTGGCTATTTTGAGACCCGTGGTCAGAAGTACCTCATTGAACCCTTGGGAACTTCAGACAGAGAGGAACATGCAGTCTATAAGTATGAGAACCTCGAACAAAAGTCCATAAAAACCTGTGGTCTAATCAATAATACCTGGGAAGCAGATTCAAATGACCCCATCAGTGACATCTTCAAATCCAGCAACAGCCCAGAAGTAAGTACCTACTTAAGCAGCAGTCCAGTAAGTACATGTCAGAAAAGAAATTGCAGCCATAGGGGAACTCTGTGAGTAGCACAAGTCCCACTTTGTCTGGTGGCACCTCCAGAAAAGAACTGATCGCAAACAGAGAAGCATAATCAGATCTTAAAAACCAGTGCAAAAATCTCACAGGTCTGAGATTTCAGAGTCACCACCTGAGTTAAGCCCTCCTGCATATACTAATAGGTGCCCATGGGCATCTTTAAACATCTAAATACTTCTTAATATTGAGTCTACCTGTCATCGCTCTAATAAGCATTTTAATATCTAGCCTACCTTTCATCGTTTTAAAACAAAGCAGTCCCATTCTAAATGACTTGGCTAAAGAAATGCTTTCGTAACTAATACATGGGTTTGAAATTGTGAAGGTTGAGACTGAAGCAGGCCTTAGAAGTCATTTAAATATATCTTTTTTTCAGATGAAAGCATACCTGAAAGCAAAAAAGTATCTGGAAGTTTACATAGTTGCAGACAATACTTTGGTGAGTACTGAAATGATTTTTTCTCATTTGACCAGCTAGAGCTGAGCTTTTCAAAGTAGGGACTACTCATATCCCTGGGCTCCTACTACAATTACAGTGCTACACTATGTTCTACTACTGCCTTTAGCTAGGAATAGGGTTTCCTAATGTCAATTGAGTTGGAAAATCCCACCTGGAGATGACAAGAATTCAGAAAACACCGTGCAGCGCCTGTCGTCTTCTGCACCCGACACATAGATATACAATTTAAAATGGTCTGATCTTGAAATACATTGTATGATAAAATAGCATATTGAAAAGATAGTAAGTAGACCAGGTATGGTGCGGTTTGCAAGGCAATCTTCTGTAGGATATGTCTTTTCTAATAAATCACTTTTTTCCTGTCCTTTTCCTAACTTACTGTATTTACTTTTTTAGTATAAGAAGTATGAGGAAGATGTTAAAACTGTAAGACAAAGGATATTTGGAATTGTCAATTATATCAACACGGTAAGAGGAAATACAGCAAAGTGAAATCGATTAGAAGTTATTTGTAATTTTTATCATGAATTTTCATTATTGCATATAGGAAAGAATGAAAACTGAACTTCATTGTAATTTAGGAAACAAATTTAACACATCTGTCCATATTATCCTGTTCTTTGTCCTCAGATATGAGATTTCAATAAACTCAATTATTGTTAAAGAAAGATTTATACTGTATTTTCTTAAAAGCTTTTAAAGTGAATGATTGAAATCCTTCAAAATGAATGAACTGATTTTCAGTTCTTGATTTCTTTTGCAAGTTAAACTTCTTCCAAATTATTGCTGGAATTTTCAAGTATTTTAAAGAATTTTAAGCATTTTAAAACAATTTTTATAGTTTGTTTAAATGTGAGGGAAAATAAGATTCCATGTTTTGTTTTGTCTTTTTAATTTTTTCTTGCAACTTCGAAGTGCAAAAAGCTTAAATCAGGTCTGGAGTGGACTATATATTGCAAGCGACAAAAGTGAACCAATTACCAGGATAAGTGTTTGTTTCAGAAGTCTTCATAACGTACTTCATTTTTACAGCAAGGCTGTTTCTCTGCTGCAGGTTTATAAGGCTATAAATATCTACGTGGCTTTAATTGGCCTAGAAATTTGGACAGATGGTGATAAATGCCTCCTGAGTCGTGCTGCAGGATTCACTCTAGACAGTTTCTCAAAGTGGCGTCTATCGGATTTATTAAAGAGGAAAAAAAATGACAATGCTCAGCTAATCACGTGCGTATAATTCTGTTTCCTGTTTGCATTTCCAAGTATGTTAAAGGAATTTGTTCTTTACAAATTTGTCACCAACCCACCAGAGACATTGTCTATACTGAACTGGATTCCATGCTTTCCAATGCCAGATTGTATTAATTCTAGGACAAAAAGATAAACGCAGGCTCTCTTTCCTTGCTTTAGTTTCTTCATGGAGCACGATTACCTGCTAGGATGTAGTATCTAATCTTTCTATCTGAATCCCTGCAAAAACAGGCAATGTAAACTTCTGTTACATCTCAGTCTCTCCTTTGCCTTGCCCTGGTCCCAGAACAGTCGAGTGGCCCAAAGACTGCAGTGCAGTCTAACAACCTAAGGAGCCACGACACAAAGTTTAACGGCTGGGAAACGCACGTTGCCAAACTAAACCAGCACTCACTTCGCTATTCTGGCTCACGTTCAATGGCCCTGATTCAAGCACTTGCTACATTTAGAGCACTTCATCAAGCTCTTTACACTCAAACAGATGCTTTGAGTCTGATGAACTGCAATGTCATTTAAGTAAAAATTTAAAACGAAAAGCGTATTCAATTGTTTTCTGATTTGCAGTGATCTTAAGTATGTCCTCAAATATTGTACTTAATCAGGGAGCCAGAAATGAGTATATGCTTAAAGCCTTCAGCCTAGTTAATAAAGCAGAACTGATTCCAGATCTGGTTCCTGGTCACTTCATTACATTTCACTCTACCTTTCTCCTTCCTTGCAGAGGCTATGACTTTGAGGGGACAACGATTGGATTAGCCTTTCTAAAATCCATATGCAGTGACACATATTCTGCAGGTATTATTCAGGTCTGATTTATTTTTGTTTATTTTATTTCTTGAAGGCTTTTCTGTGTTTTTCACTCAACCAACAAAGAACAGTTATGAAAATTATTTGGTGTACGACACTTTCACTTCTGTCTGCTTCATATCATTAACTTACTAGACTGTAGAAATTCACAGTCAGAGATTTTATTTTAAATGAAGTGCGGAGGGTAAAGGAAGCACACACAAAGCATAGTATATGTGTTATTTAAATGCCAACGTCAGACTGATACCTGTATTCCGAGTACCAGGCTCCAATAGAGTCAAAGGAGAGAAATAAGTAATTTTGTGCGTCTACCTTAAGGTTCCCTGTTTTGAACGGGGAATTGGTTTTGACTGTCACAACGCATATCATCAGTTTGGCCACTTAATTACAGCTGCCTAAACTACTGTACTTAAACTTCAGCCTAAACAGGAACACAGACCCAAAACTTTACCAACAACACCTGGAACTCAACTGTTGCACTCAGCTTCAGAGGCCGGGCTTGTTGGTAAGAGGAACAACCCACATGAAATTCCAGCTTTCACACAACATAAGGAAATCCTAGGATGACTGGAAAACCAAAATGCTTTTCAAGGTGGGGGGATGCATTGTGTAGCAGCATGATTTGCGATGCCATGCTGGAAGAGTATGACCAGTAGGCTGTGTCTCGTGCTTTAGGCGTTTCCACTACCACCTGCTGTTTGCACATCTAGATTTCACTCAAAAGAGCAGGACTTCTCCTTTCCTCCCTCCCACCAAGCAGCAGAAAACACCGAGCTAAGAGCAAAGATGGAGCATGGCATCTGCTTTTCCTTTCTGTGCACGCACAACACTATACACAATAGCTACCTTGGTGTAATGAGTAATAATTATATCGCACTCGTGTAATTACCCTAAGCACAGAGACAGCTATCCAGAGAGAAGATTAAGAGTGTCAGATGTTCAGTTCCCCTTAACACTCAGTTGTTACTTGGCAGCCTAACTTCCTCATGTTTATTTAAAAACTAATTATACCCATTTATTCATGTTCATTAGTGGTATCATCTCATTGCTATTATAATATAATCCAGCATAAACTCTGGAATAGATGCATGCATGGATTGATGGATTGAACAACATATCCATCCTTATGTAGCAGTGAGGATAATTTTACCTGAGGAAGAATTGTCCTATTTCTTTGCCACACAGCTTTTTTGGTGTTCCAACTGGTTCTAAAATACTTGTAAAAATAATAGCCTGTTCTCATCTCTACAGGATCATAACAGAAATGAAATTGCAGTTGCAGCTACCATGGCACATGAGATGGGACACAACCTTGGCATGAGTCACGACACTGAAGCCTGCACATGCAGCGATAGAGTTTGTATTATGACAGATACTGTCAGGTAGGAGTTTGGGTAAAAAGGTGTTAATGCATGGGGCAGTTCAGGATGGGCTTTGGATAAACTGCCAGTTTCCAAAATGGAGTAGTAATTATTTTTGTCCTCTGAGATTATTCTATTCAAATGATACAAAAAGAAGAGAAAAATGAAGAAATTCCAGGCCCTTCTAAGATATTCCAAGATGGATACACCACCGCTCCCTCCCCCCCAAAAAAAAACAACCCAAACCAAAAACTTCAGTCACTTTTGGATAACATTAGCTTTGCATGTGTGGTGGGGGTCTTCACATTAAACAATAAATCATTTCTTCCTTACAAGGATGACAGCATGAAACTGCTGTAGTATCTCAGACGACAGAGCTTCCCCAAGACTTCCCTAAAGTGTATTTTTGCTCTCTATGCTGAAGATGTCTCCTGTGAACACCACAGGAAGTGCTTGCACCTTCAATAAACACCCATTAGATAGGAATTTAGTTCAATTTTCATCTCTAGTTGAACATCCTGAGCCTCTGATGGACAGCCCAGTGGAAAACTCCTAACGCCTGAAGCATCCAGGCACAAATTGTGTAGGCCAGGCTTAAAGCTTTGAGATGTGGGATTTATTACACTCAGTGTTTACGTTTAGTACATTAATTTATTGTGATCTGTTTGTTTCCACTTTTTTTTTCTGCTATAAGTCAAAGATAGCCGTTGAATATATATATATATATATGGAAAAATGGTTGCACCCAATAGTTTGGGAGGATGGTCACTTGTTTTATTTCTCTTGTAAAGAGTATTGCTTGTCCTGGCCTATGCCAATCCTAACGTAAATCCTCCTGCTTTCTCAATATAGTGCTATCATCCCCAAGAAATTCAGCTCTTGCAGCCTCCAAAGTTTTGAGAAATACATGTTGAATGACATGCCAAAATGCTTAACTAACATCCCAGATATCAGCAGCATCATAGCACCTCCAGTCTGTGGAAACGGCTTTGTGGAAAAAGGAGAGGAATGCGACTGTGGTACTCCTGAGGTATCTGCATAACCGGGAATAAAATAATACTTGGAAGAGGCAAAGGGTTTTATTCAGGCTGTACAGTACCTGGTTTCCGTTAGTTTCTAAAGCAACAAGTTCAAAGCTAGCTGAAATATTTCTGTAGAAACTGCGGTCATCAAATTGCTGATCTGCAGCGCAGTCACCCATATAAAGTGCATGCCAAATGGTGAGAAAGAGGTCTGCAGGGTACGTCATGCTGTGTTGACAGAGGAACCAAGAAAGAGGAAAGGCCACACACACGAAACCATCTCAGCAGAAATAAGCAACTTCCCCGCACCACTTCTATCAGCGCTTTCATAATCAAACGCACTTGGTATTCTTTATGCGCTCGCTCACAATGGCTGACATGGCTCCTAGTGAAAATGGTTTTCTATTCTGAAAGCAAAGCACAGGTCCAAGATACCCTTCCCTCCCTTGATAACCAAGCAGAGGATGGTTTGTTGAGAAGCCCCTACAGAGGGGACCGGCCCCTGAAGCAGCGTATCTGATTGCTGATTCTCTCACAGGAGTGCACGAATGACTGCTGCGACCCCGAGACGTGCAAACTGACGGCAGGTGCCATGTGTGCACACGGAGAGTGCTGTGAAAACTGCCAAGTAAGACTCCTTTTAATCACTAGCTTCTCATATTTTTCAAGGTATATTTTCTTTTTTGCCCATGAGAAAGCAAAAATACCCCTTTCAAAAGGGCTGCTCCTCTTTACTTGCACTTAATGACATAGCACTGTAATGACAGGCACACTTTGTCCATCCCAAACTACACCAAAACTATCAATTCACTCAATCTTTCACCATCCTGGAGAAATGAGCATTTTGATTACCCATTTTCTCCTGGAAAAAAAAGGCTGAGGCACAACCAGGCAAAAATCTTGCCAATTGACAAAACCAACTTTAAATTAGATACGGATCTGGCCTCTCGTGCAACTTGTACAGTGAGGGTGGGATTTGCCTCCCCTAATTTTAGCCCTCTGTTGGCTGTGATTTTTCAATGGCATGGAGGAGCACGGTGTTAAGTCTGGTATTGTGCTCTCCCTTCAGTATAAAAAGCCAGGAGCTGTTTGCCGAGCAGTTAGACATGACTGTGACCTGGCTGAGATGTGCACTGGCTTTTCTGCAAATTGCCCAGCGGATCGATTCCGTGTGAACGGACATCCCTGCAACTACGGTGAAGGCTATTGCTACATGGGAAACTGTCCCACCCGAGAAAACCAGTGCAAAGCTGCTTTTGGACCACGTGAGTAAAAGTTGGCATTGAAAAATGAGGTTGCCTAGGTCAAAGGAGAGAGGCAGAGGTAGGCTTTGTCTGCTAGCAAATCGTCGAAGACCTTTTGTAAAACAGGAACAGCCTATTATACAAATGAGTTCTAGTTCATAGCATGCACTTTATTATCATTATTTATATATTTACACTGTGAGTGATTATAATCATGTGAGCTGAAGCTCAGACCGTACAATGCAACGTATTTCTAGGGAAACGGGAAGTGGTAAGCATATTCCTCTTTTGCACAGTGCTTTTAAGATAACTTTGGAATGGAGCTGGATGAGTATTCTTTGCTTGATAGGAAGAGGAAATGTCTGCATTTCAAATTAATGTCCAAATTTAGCATGCCCTTATGTTTCTCTGAAGGTGTGTGGTGTCTTACCCTCTTCCCAGTCCCAAAGCATCTCCAGTTCTGACTACATCCCTTCTCCTAGGCAAGGTCTATAGGTTTGTACAGGAGAGAGAGAGAGAGAGAGAGAACACCCAGGATAGGTTCTGCTGTCTGTACACGATATCATTGTAGAATTAATGCATGGAGTGCCAGAGAAAGTCATTTAGGCCCGTGGGCAACTTCACTGGGAAAGACCACTTCTTAAATAGGGAAAGGAAATTGAATAATATTATTTTTCACAGGCAGAGAACCTAAACTATTCCCATTGCATTTTCCTCCTTCACAGAGGCTACTGAAGGTGCAGCTTCCTGTTACCGGATGAACGAGAAAGGGGTATATTATGGATACTGCAGAAAAGAAAAAGGTAGTCACGTCCCGTGTAAAAAAAAGTAAGCACTGTGTTACAGAATTTGCTGGGATTTGGGAAGAGAGACCACTCCTATTCAAATTAAGAAAAAGCAGCAAAGAGTGTGCTATTTTAGATGGCAGATACGTCCATGTGTCCCTTCTTCTTGTTCAGTTTGAATATTGTGGTAAAGACAATGCTAAGAAAACTAGTTTCCAAATCTTGAGATCAGTCTGAGAAAGAGCAAGTGCGTACATTTATACACGCAAGCCTGCTTGCGAGGATGACTGCCTGTGTGTGCGTGCGTGTGCAGGTAAATACAGGGAAAGGATTTTGGACAGGGAACTTGAACCTCAGGTGAACCTCAGAAGTTGAGGACAGGTCAGTTAAATACTCATTTCTGCAAATTACTGTGGGCTCCCTATTAAGCTCAAGATGAATTAAGAACCTGCCACCTTCTACTCACAAACTGACCTGAAAACACCACAAACCTTTCTGCAGCTATTTCTTCTGAGTTCCTGTACGGAACAGCAAACTCAAGCTGGAGGAGAGACCAGCTCAGATGGTTCTGTTGTGCCATGTTGTTGTCCTAGCAGCTCTTGTTCTCCTTCCAGCGATAAAATGTGCGGAAAGTTGTTCTGTACTGGGGGGCACGAGATGCCTCAGCACGGGAGCCTGGTGACTTTTGAGTCCTGCAAAGCAAGCTTTCCTAGAAATGGAGAAGTAGACCTGGGGATGATTCTCGATGGAACGAAGTGTGGGAATGGGATGGTTAGTAGAGAATAGCTTTTCTCCTTATTTTTCCCCTCTTTCAGTCTTGCTTATATCATTAGCTCTTTTACCAGACAAGAAAGATCTTAAAAAGGGAAGACTGAAGCGACATTAAACTTCTGCTGATCTGATTTGCCATACCTTCTGCCTTACATCTATCACAAATCAGCAGCAAAGGAAACAGGAACTGCTATTATTCCAATTTCCTTACGCTTGACTGCTGTTACTGTTTTTTACTGACACAAATATAAGTGGCAACAGAAACATACCTTGTATTAAGGGTTAAAAGGTCATACATATATTGCTCTTTTAAATTATTTTCATAACTGATATGCTAGGCATCACTGAGTGCCATTTCCAATGTCTTTGTGATATATTTCTACTTGGGGGGGGGGGCGAGGATGAAGGATTGAAGAGGAAAAGCAGTGATCTCTCTACATCTTTGTCACTCCTCTTTGCCATAAAATACCCAAAGGTCAAATGAAAAATTATATCTGCATATCAAACACCTAAAGTAGGTTTAAGTGATCTGCAGACCTGTTTCTATGCCTCCTTTTACTCTTCATCACTTTACACAATAATGTGCAAGCTCTGCAGGTTCTGCAAGCTGTAAATCACTTTGCCCTGTACATTTCAGGTGTGCATCCATGGAGAATGTGTCTATGCCGAAGATGTCTTTAGATCAACCAACTGCTCTGCCAAGTGCACTGGACATGCTGTAAGATATGAGCCCTTGATGCTATTAACTTAAAAAAAAAAAAAAGCACCAAGAAGATTATGCATATCAGCTACAGACCTTATTGATGACAGTATTTAAGACATTGGGACTTAAGTTGTGGAGTCAGAAGCTTCCTATATTTTTATGACAGCAAGTCTAACCTGATCAGTATCAAGATTTTTGCTAAGGACGTGACAGGAGATAGACACAGATTCTGTATCACAGCTATTCTCTTTCAGGTCATCTTCTGTTTTGGGAAGATAATTGTGCTCATCTTATTTGAGCATTCAGAGACCTACGCATGTAAAGACCAACTCTGCTGCTTTGTGCCTTCTACTGTAGCTTTCACCGCAGAAACGCCTGCCGATAGCAGAGTCAGGCCTGTCCTTTACAGTGCAAAACTGCTACCTTCTGTGCTAAATTTTACTAAATTTTAGTCCAAGTGAAATATGAGGGGGTTTCCAGACCTAGCTTTGATAAGCTTATCAGGACCCTGATCCAGAGCCACTGAAACTTTATGACGTCACAGCTTCAGTCCTATTTCCAACCTGAAGATATTCCTGGCTTTGTGCTTCCCTAGGTATGCGACCACGAGTTGCAATGCCAGTGTGAAGAGGGATGGCTGCCACCAACCTGCGACAGCTCCTCAGCAGTTACCAGTAAGTGCTGCATGGCCACACATGGGGTACCGTCACCCGCCGGCTGAAACGAGCGGCTGTAACTCCAGTGAAACAGCCCAAACTTGCACTGGGTGCCACACTGTTTCTCTGCAAATATTGCATACCTAGCTCTCCGATTTCCGTGCATCCACAGCTTGTATGAATGACTAGAGCAAGCTATTTTTCCTTCTAACCTGACAGAAGTGATACACCCAGGAGATTATATTTAGAGTAGCAGGCTTTTCCTTTCTCCATCCTGAGATAACGAGCACACCATTATTAGCTCACTTAAATTTGAGTGGAGGCAAGCTCCCAGAGGTTTTGCTGTGAGGGAGGCGGGCAAGTGCATTTCTTTATCATCTGCATGGAGCTGGCCTTTAACTGTGGGGAAATACTTTGTGTACACATTTCCATGTGTGTTTGGGGAAAAAAAATTTAAGCCTTTGTTATTAAATATTTTTGTCCTCTCTCCACGTTCACTAGAGCATCATCAGCTCTCAACATTGTGGCTTGGTTGAGCCTTTAGAATAGGTTTGTTGAAGGAAAATTGTGAAGCCTTATTTGTATACGATGCCAAAGGCCTGTGCCTAGTTTTGGGTAACACCGTTTGAGAAAGAGGAGAGGAATGAAATGATCTTTGAGGATGGATGGAAAGGGCTACGTTTGTTTGGCCCAAAGACAGCTCAGACAATAACCACAGTCTTCAAACATGGCAAAAATGGCAGGAATACATTCTTTTCCATCATCATTTGTGGCAGGAGAATGAGCCGTAAGCTTGAGGGATAGTGGGTCTAGACTTTGTGAAAAAAAATTACTTTGCCAATGGTCATGATGGGAAACTGCTTAGTAACAGTGGATCTTTTAAGAAATAGCAACTTACGTTCTCTCTCCCTGACAGGCTTCGCTATTGTTGCTGGTGTGCTGACTGTCCTCGCTGTCACAGCAACTGCGGCAGTGTTACTTATCCGCTTCCGAGTATTCAAGAAGAGGTAAAATGCTTACCCCATTGAGGGGAAAAAAAACCCTAAAGCCAAGCAAGTTCTGGATAGGTTTTAAGCTGGGGTTTTCAAAGGGGGTGAAGGGAATCAGACACTGGAAAGCAAAGGAAGTTGGTCCATGACCTTTGTTGAGCTGTTTCAGAAATCCCATAGTTGGGAGAGAACTGAAGACTTGAAACTGTAGCTCTCAAGATTAATCCTAAATAATTAAAATAAGGGTGAGAAATCAAGAAATAAAGAAAGGACGTGGCTATATAACCCACCAATAGGAGTAAGGCAGGCATTCAACTTCAGCAAGTTTTTTTACTTCAGTCAGGGTAAGATTCACAGTCATATGTAATATTTGCATAGCTGCCAGACCAGAAGGGGACCTGGAGCCACAAACCAAGTCTTTGTGGATCAAGAACAAAGACGCAGAGAACACCCTGTCCTGGCAGTACCTGCCCAGAAGGTAAGAGCGGGGAGGCGCTGGGTCAGCTACAGTCTCCCTGGGACTGTAACCGAGGGGTTGAAACATCTAAACTCATCAGCCAAAGTGTGCTACACTTCCACAAGGGTTTCAAAACACTTGTCTGGGGCTGAGAGGACATTGCTGTGAATCACAGCATGGGGAGGGAGCGGGGAAAGCACATGGCACTAAGTCCCCAAGTGACCTGTCTGCAGTAAAGGGACACGCAAAGATAATGCACAACATAAGGGCTCCATCCGATTTAACTTTTCCCTGTTTTCAGACGAATGATAAGAAACTTCTCCTTCCCGTACCTCCACTGCAGGAGAACAAACCACAGCACCAGAGCGTAAGTACTTCTAGAGAATTTCTTTGCTTTCATGTTGGCTTTGGGGAAGACTGCACATACCAGTTCATGCCATGGTGGAGACCCTCAATGACAATCTGATCCCAAAGGCTGGGATCTGCACTCCAGATAAAGCCCTGCATGTTCTCTCAGGGCCAGATAGCATAAAACATCCCTACTTCTGAAATGAATGCATCCTTCTACCCCATTAATGCACTTTTTATATAGAACACAAGCCTGCACGTTCCCATGGGAACATATGGATGCACACATATGCAATATGTGTATAGGGTCAATACGTTTTATATTCTCCTCTTCTACAGCCTGCCATAAGGCCAAAAGGTCCCCCACCTCCTGTTCCTTCTACCAAACCAAGCTCCTCTCACACAGAAGAGATTTTTGTAAGTATAACCCTGCAACTTTTCATGTCTTTCATCTGCATTGCAAATGACTATCAGATGCCAATTAGTATTTTCAGTTTCTGACTATGACTAAAAACAAAAATCACAGACATTCAAACCACATATTCTTTAGGGTAGGAGTCACCACAGGGATTTCAGGTGTAAACACAATGCAAATGCTGAGCATCTTTGCTACTACCGATGTCTGCAATGGTTCCTATATTGTGGAGATCCGGTAGTCTCTAAAGACACCACCTGTGAGGGGATCTCCATTCATGTGCTGCTTTTTTTTTTTTAATTCTTAGAAAAATTTTGGAAACAAGGAGAATACGAATGTTTGCCATTAATAAACTCAAAGCATCCTACCTGAATGGAAATGCCTCCTCAAATATTTACTGCCTCAGCATTCGAGCCCCCCGCCCACTGATCCGAGGGTGTAGAAACCATCTTCACACTGGCAACATAATTGCACGGTACCGCCTGCATAAAGAATAACGGATCAGAACTAAATAATAAAACAATTAAAAAAACTCCACACAGCAGCTTGATTACAAAAACAGATTTAAATCCCACTGTCTTTAGAGACGCTTTCCTCAACACACACCTTGAGCATGTGATCACCTTTAGCCTCCTAAGCAGTCTATTTGAGCACGGATACTCGATACAGATGAATTTAAACATTGAGAATAGCTTAGTGGTCTTCTGAAACAGGAACTCTATACCCCTTGCGTATTTGTATTATTGTGCCTTCTTGTACGTGGACAGGCTAATCTAATTCACCCCTAGCTTTCCCACTAGGAAAAGGCTGTAGTAAATACGCGAGACAACAGCAGCAGCTGCGGTCTGTGGAGGTTCTGCAGCTGCTCAGAGGGGAAAGCCTAGTGACATTTAAACTACATTTTTGTTACAGGCACCAGAGAGAAAGCCTGCTCATCTCCCAGTTCCCAAAGGCAAACCTCCACCTCCACCACAGGTAACCCGAGTTCAAATGTGAACAGCAATTCTTTCCGGCTGTGATTCACTGAAACTGCACCAGGCACACTGCGATTCATTTAACTCTCTCTTTTTCATGTAGGCTTTAAAACCTCCAATTAATCCCAGAGTATAAAGCTTCTGAAGCAGGGCTGATCAAGCTATCTGAAATTTTCAGGGACAATTTGTTTGTCCCTCGATTCCTCCACTTTTGGCAAAGGCAACCAAGATAGTCTTCCCGTTCTCTTCAAAAAAAGAACAACTGACTGACAGCTGCTTTGAAAGAAAAAAAAATTTAGTTTTCAAAGAGCGAGGAACTCTTTGGTGATGACATCAAGCTACCGTCCAAAAGGAAACGAAGCAGAATCACTGCTTGCACTGAGGTGTAGACTGGGAGTAAGTTACGAAAGCTGTTTAACACATCCTAACTCCTAGGCCACCACCGCAAGATGCGGCTGCACTGGGATGCCCTGCATCTGCTCTGCTGTTCTGGTTCCAGACCTGAGAAGATCAGGGAAAGTATGGCTACTATACGTTTGTAAATTGTAAACTTTTTGCTAAGTTTCTGGATCTTCGCCAGCCCTCTCCTCCGGAACAGACCAGACCTTCTCCTTCATGTGTGAGTCGCAAGTTCTGGAAAAAGAAAAATCCTTCCTGCCCTCGGGAGAAAAGTTTGCATCCTCAAAGCCCGTACTACCCTTGGAATAATAAGATTACACACTGGAAATGCACTGATTCTGGAAAGATCCTTTCGGATCGGGTTCTCTCATCAATCCTTAGATTACCTGTTAAGCAAGATTCCCCTGTTGAGTAGGTAGAACTGGGGAGACACTCAAAAGCAAAGCACGCAGGAGTCAAACCACTTGCTGTTTGCAAGTGCTCCCAGAGCTCAGGCTGTGCCAGTTTAAACAGCGTTCCAGCTGCCACCATTGCACTTGGACAGAAAAATTTAGAAAAGCACAGTCAACAAAATCCTTAATCGTTTATTTCGTTTGCCCCTCAGCTCCAAAAATATCTGAGTCTTTCTCCCTTCCAGGATATACACGCCTTGGCGTTTTCGTTTAATTGCTCTTGCAGCAGGGCGTGTTATTGTAAAGTTGCTAATGAGAACTCGGCTGGGCACGGGGATTTGTTATTGTGGGACGGCACCGCGGCAGGCGGCTTTGCACGCTGGTTTATTACTGAGGGGTTCTTCATTCGTTCTGGCCTGTTGGCATCAGCACTGTTGACACTACTGGCCTGCTGGCATGTATCTGCATGATACTGTTGGCGTTGATGTTAATAATACTGTGAGGGTACTGGCACTGATGTTATTGTTACCGCTGGCACTGATACTATTCATGCGGTTGGCATCAGTATTTTTAAGTTAAAGCACACAGAAGTGTTTTTCAAGGAACCAAAATTTGACCAGAAAAAAAAAAAAAAAGAAAAAAAGAAAAAAAAAAGGAGAAAGAAACAAAATTGCCCTAGACCCAAAGTACTCAAGATTTTATAGAGGTTCCAGTTTGAACTGGATTTGGGTTCGGATCAGGTTCAAAATCAGAACACAGATCCAAATCGATCACAGTGTGGCTCAGGAAGTTAGTTTCCAGCCCTGGGGCACAGGTAGTGGCTCTGCTAGAGAAGACTACATGACTGCCAAACGGCCAAAACACCACGTGGGGCCGCGGGCCAGCACTGTGCATACGAACCTTTACCCGTACTTGGTTCTGACCAGGGCCTGTATTAGGACTTTGAAAGAAGCCCGATCCTCAGAGGGCCTGAAACCTCCTACTCAAGTTCACAAACCAGCTCAGACCTGCTGAAATCCCCATCCACGTAATCTTGTTTGGCTACTGACCACACAACTGTAGGTCACTTTCCAAATGCAGAGCCCTGTTATTTACAGAGACTGTTACTGCAGCTGCACGCTGCAGATCCATCGTCTCCGATACTGAAATGCATATAAAAAAACACCCAATTTCTTCTTTTGGGCTAGGCTTGCTTCGAGGTTGCCAATCAAGTACTGTATGCTCTGCAGAACACAGATGTGATGAAATCACAGTCTTCAGCTTGAGAAGTGAGGTGGGGTTTTTGTTTTAGGATAGATTTTTATTGGAAGACCATAGCTTTCTTCTGCTTCACATAACTGCTTCTTTATTTGAGTCAGAAATGGATTTTAACCTATCTGTATTTGACTATGGTGTAAAGATTCAGAACTTATTTTTTATGAACTGTAATTAATGTATTTACAAAGATTTCTGTATTAGAAGTATTCTATCTAAACGGGAGATGGTTGTTTTCTTTTCTAAGAATCACCATTTGCACATGAAACATATGACAACAGTGTATAGTGGGATCGCTTACAACATTGCCAAATCCCCAAAACTCCCAATTCGGACCAAAAAGGTCATTCAGAGGTATTGCCAAACCCTGCCAAGTTAGCCAGTAAAGCTGAATTAAGTTTATAGGAAGGGCTGACAAGATACTACATCACAGCTTTTCTGCTGCCTTAAAACCTATTTCTTCATGGTTTCCAACCTTTTCCGCTTTGCGAGCACTCAAGAATTTTCCAAGGATATAGAGATTTGAAGCAAGCTAAAGTCTAGCAACTTGCTTTTTCTTAATTACCGTTCTAAGACTCAACGCCCAAACCGTGGAGCTTGGGCTTACTTTCTCCTGCAGAAAACCAGTACCCTGTCTGACCTGTACCGGCTCAAACCTCCTTAATATCTGAACGCTTTCAGTAAGCAAAGCCTGCACACCCCAGCACCGGAGCGGGGTGCGAGTGCTGTACTGACCAAGCATCCATCTTCAGCAGTGACTTGCAGTAGAAACCTAAGAAACACACATAAGAGCACATGCCTATAGCTGCTTATGATTTACAGCTTTTCTTGGCCCCAGCATCCATAGGACAGGTGATTGCATCTCCTGTGGTGGAGCACATGTTCTGTGGTTCCAGCCAGGCCTTGCACAAAGGCTCCTCTGGACATACAGTCTATTGTTCCGTTATGCAAACGTGACATCTACCGTCAAAAAGCCTCTACTGCAAGAGGAAAGCGAACCCAAGAAAGCTGAAGACGTTTTCAGCACTCCAATTGTCAAGAGCCTGCAGTAGTAACCCCAGAGGACCAGTACATCATTCCGCTGCATTTCCCTCTGTGGTCTCAGCCTTTTCCCCGAATTGCAATAGTTTGATCCAGGTCCAGCTGTTCCCTTATTCCTGGTTCCAGGTCCCTTGCTCAGCATGATCTGCCACACAGGTGGTGCAGCAGAGCAGCAAGCCCACCTGCTGGCATCGCACAGTAAGACACAGAAGGGATTTTGGCACAGCGCAATCACCACCAGTGAACTGACACTGACTGAATTTGCGTTTGCTACGCCAGAGCCACGTGCCAGACCCTTCTCTTGCTCTTAGACCAAAACCAAAGCAGTTTGACACTGGTTTTGGGACAGTTTCTTTTAATATGGATGATCACTCCACTCCTCCATCTCCTGTTAATCCATGGGAAAACAAAAATGTCTTTTTTTTCCTGTTTCTTTTCAATGTCTGAATTTACCATCCTCTTTCATCCCTCTTTCCCTCCCTCCATCCATCTAAGGGATGGTGCTACCAAGAGAGACCATACCTTTTGCTCTTTGCACCCCAAACCAGTCTTCAGTGTGAACAGTTTTGAGGGGTTCTTGAAAATAAGGCACACACTGGACCATCACAACAGACCAATTTCCTCAGTAGTTCCCATCTGGCCCTCTGAATTGTCCACTTTGCTGTGCAAATTCAACACTGGCCATTAGAGGGCAATGGGGCACGGAAAAGAAGTTTCTCCCGCTCGCTATCGGATGACTGCTATCACCTCAAACGAATCAATTCTGGATTTAGTGCATCCTCTGACCTTGGGCTATAGATTCGGGAGACATTAACAAGGATGCCATCAGCCAGGAAGAGTGGGGAGATTGGAGCACATTCAGATTTTCAGACACAGAGGCACCAGACAACTAATAAATAGACAAAACCCAGCCCTTCAAACACGACACCACAGACAGCACATGCTTTAAGCTCTACACAGCAAGAGGCAGCCCTAAAGGATTCAAGTTTTACTGACCAGAAAACAAAACGTTGTCCTACCGGGCCTTATCAAAATGAATAATAAATGTCACTTTTAACTTGAAATCAAGGATTTTCTTCCCCTTTTGCTGCCTTATGCCAGCAGATCTTTCATAGCCTCATAGTACTGCATAAGTCATTACCATCTCAATAAATAAGTGAATAAAAGGCTGCTGGTTGAATCCACTGATGTGCAAATGAGTGAAAATTCATAGGAATATTGAAGATTTCCTAGCTGACAGACCCTAAGAATTCAGACCTTACTGTCTACCATCCAACTGCGCCTAACAGCAGCTTCCCAGCGCCATGAAACAAATGGCTCTTACTAGGATGGCCTTGGCTACTGGCCGATAATACCAGTAAATGTGAACCTCAGCTATCAGCTCATTAATGTTATTTACCAGTGGCTGAGAAGTGCCAATCCTTAATCATCAGGTTATCGATAACTTCCCGAGTACGAATTGCTGGACGCTTCTTAATCTTCCTCTGGTGCTGCGGAAATGGGAGGCCCTGGGAAAGGAGCAGGGGGGGCTGTCGGCTTGCCAGCAATTGCCCTGGCCCCCAGATCACTTTAAAGCAATCTTCAGAAAAGTGGCACAGATATTAACGGGCTGTTACTGACATCAGATCCATAAATAATTCCACATAATGCATGGCCCTAGCCTTTAGAAAGGCTAGGGGGAAAAAAGTAGAGGCTGAAATATTGACAAATGTGTCTGCAAGAGCTATTAAAAGAGAGAAAGCAGTTTCCATGGGATTGGTCTAGGCCATTGCACCCAGGACCAGAGGGAAACCTTGGTCACATGCCTGGCAAAATAGATCCAAGAGCACAGCACCAAGCAACTGCATAATTTAAAAGAATAACATAACTTCAGCAGGACTTCAGAAATGGAGGCATCCCCCTTCCACAGCCAAAAACCGTTGTGAAAGACTGGAGAACTTTTCTAGCAAGGCTCAGTACAGGCGAGGACAGAGCTCAGGCGCGCTTACTCTGTGCTGCAGATACAGAAGAGATGTCTCTCTTACAGCTGTTCATGCATGGAGAGAGAAATTAGTTGCTCTCTGCCATACACTGAATCTATTTTTTCATGTCCTTAAGTGCACTGGAGTAATGTATTTTCCATGTCACTTTTTGCAGCTACCACTGAGACGTGTCCCTGAATCCCACCAGTGGGTACGTCCCGTTAAAGTGCTGCAGTGAATTGCGAAACATGTTTTATAAATTAGCTCGTCCAAAATCCCTGCTGCCCAGCCCCATTCTGTGATGAGGCTTCGTAACAGTAGAAAACCCATGAGATGATTTGAACAGAGGAAAAACCAAAAAACCATAGCGTCGTCTCCCCCGAGTCGAGGTACTGAAATAGATGAACATGATTCACTCCCTTCAGAGACGCCGACGGAGCACCTACATGCTTTGCTGCAGGCCTCTGAGTCCACCCCTCTCCATTATCTGCTTACGACACCTTTGCTCCCAACACACACACCTGAGAACAGCAAAAAAATTCCCACTGCCTAGGTGACATTGCTCATGTAGCTTCGAGCCAGATTTCAAGGCAACAGTCCCTTTTCGATTCTCACAAGGTGCTACCAGACTGATTCCCATGCCAGCAGTCAGATTTCTTGGCACTTAGCAGCTGCAATCAAGGGTTGGCTTTTCAGAAGAGTTTAGCATCTTCCACCTACCCAGCACGTTAAGCTCACTCACCTACAAACTCAATTCCAGCCTTAAGTTGCTTGTGCTGCAGCTCTGCATGTTCAAAATAAGGACATGGGCTCCTCTCTCCTCTCCCCATCTGCCACAGCTCTCCAAACTCAGAGGCCCTCCTCACTTGCCTCCGCTGGCTGCGGGGGGGGGATGCCCAAACCCATTTTTGGGCTAAGCCCATTGGGACCAGTTATCTAACCTCAATGCTGTATCTTTCTGTACCTTTCTGTATCCCCACTCTCCTTTTTGTGCATTTGTAGTAGCCCACACAAAGGGGCCTGTGTTGGTCTTTTCTAGGCTACGGTAGCAAGAACAACTTGCAGTAACAACACTGAAGTGTATATTAAAAACCTCTGATGCCGCCACCTCTCAACACACAATCCACTGACACAGCGCTCTGATAAGATTGATCTTTATTTGATGCCCCCTATGCTGAAGCCCTGCAAAGGAAAACAAATAACACTGCACAGGTCCAAGTACACTGCAGCAGCCCAGCACCCAAAAAAGGGGAGAGGCAGAGAGAGAAACCACAGTGGGACCCTGGGCCTGACTCATCCGGCAATCACCAGACCTCCGGATAGCTGTAATTTGCTGTGAATTTTTCATGCTAGAATCAGCTGTGTGCTGCAGGCACGTAGCCGAATGGAAAATAAACCTGAAATATTAATGATGCACTGCAGAGTGCGGGCAGGAAAAGATCCACAAATGACAACAGGGAACCTTAGGTAGCCCAGTGGAATTGCTCCCTTTTTGTCCAAAACATAGATGAGTTAAAATGAACACACACTGTCCCAGAGGCACTGGGAAGGAAAAGTGCTGGATTCCAGCTTTTGGGGTGTTCAGCAGTTGGTCTGTGTTCCACGATGGAAACTTGGGTTAGCTAAACCTTCCAGGTTGTCACTGGAGCTTCTCAGCCATGGTTTGGCCTGGATTAGCACCCCATGTGCCAAAAGCAGTCTCCTCCCTAACCGTGAGTCTGGGTGGCACAAGTCACAAGGCAGACAAAGCCCACAGAAGAGGGGAAGGGGAGAGGGGGGTCTACTTGTGCACTTATCCATATCCCTCGGCAGCTGTCCAGACACTATAAACCAGCAGACAGATTTCCCTCTCTCACTGATGAGAGCTGACCCAAAACTCCTCAAATTTAACCAGAGTGGAAACACAAGAGCTCTGTCAGAAATGAGCAAGAGCTCTAATTCATACCAACATCATGTTTTTTGTTTCCCTTGAATGATTATGTTTCACACCTATTCCTTATTCATGTCACCATTTCCTTGCCTTAAAAGCCATCCTGACAGGGGGTTAGAGTCGTTTACTTAATCACTGCCATCATTAAGAATGCTGCAATCAGATGAATAGTGCCTTCTCATTACTTATTTAAAATGTGCCAAGCAGCATAGACGTTTGTGAAATATATGCCAAATTATGCCCAATGGAAGGGGGGGGGGGGGCAGTTACATATATGCATCTTCTGAGCATCTGCAGAGTACCCCGTGACACATAGGAGTAGCATAGAAGCTCCAAAATTAGCTTAAAAAAATTCATGGGCCAGCAGTTGTCTCTCTACACCAGAAATAAACCTGTTAGTAAGTGATACTCAGAATGAAAAAAGGTGGTAATATTTGGCCTGCTGAGTTGATGCATCGTGTCTTGTTAGGAAAGTCATGATACGATCCTGGGTAGAGGAAACTGTCTCGAAGTTGCATAGCATCCTTCACTCGGATCGATTTTGACATGTTTAGCAAACTGTATTTATACAAACCATATCTCAGGAGCTGCAGTAGAAGGCAGATAGTGGGAGGTTTTGCAAAAGCTGGGGATTTGGACCACCCTTGCTCTGTAAAGTGAGAGCTGCTGGTGCTCGACCCTGCTGTGAAGTGTGGGTGGTGCAGCGGGTCCTGTCACTGTGAGTCTTGGAATAAAGAAAAGCCCAGCTGGCAATGGTGATATTGCTCATTTTCCAGTGAGCTGTGGCTGTCGCTAAGGGCAGATCCCATCCCCTTCAGCCAGGATTTGCTTTGCGAATCCACCCAATTTTGGAGCAGGTCTAATCTAAGGTTTGACTTGACCCATCTTCCTATCTGAAAGTGGTAGCTGCAAAACAGAAACCAGCACTTGTCTGTTCTCTGGTAAATTTTCCTCTCCCTCGGCAGGATTCAACCTTTGACAGCTCTCTGGACCCCACAGAGCTGGGCCGTCCCCTCCCCGCACACAATGAGTTTTAAACTGACACACTGTGGTACACAAATGGTTGACCTGGAATGACACAGGGCTTCCTGCAAGCTGCGGTATTCCCCAAAATGGGGTGGCAGGAGACAGCCCCAGCAGTGCAGGCTGCTGTGATGGTCCCCAGCTCCCCATCACGGCCGGGAAAGCATCTCCTCTCCCTCCCAGGCACTGCTGGGGGAGCCTCATCCCTCCCCGCAGCCGGAGGGACCCACCTGCCAGGCACCAGCTCCGCTCATCCCACCCAAGGGCTAAAATACACCAAGAGACACTTGCTGCCGTCTCTGCTCAAGGAATAAAGCAAGAAGGATTGCCCTTACGATTAATAAGTATTACCCTGTTCTGGAGAGCACTGTGTACCCCCAGGGTTTGAAAGATTCAAAGGTGCGTTACATATTCTTGTGGAATTGTCATTTGTTTCAGTGGCCAGTCTGGTCCAAACCATGACAGGAATATGTATTTGTATTTATGGATGAATATATGTGTAGACCATGAAAAGAACATTGTGTTCATTCATAGAATATTTTGGTACATGAAGACAAAGGCTGCTGTATATGTTAAGTGCGATGTACACATGTATAACTGCTATAGACACAAACACGCCTATGTAAACCATGCAGAACAGCACGTGAAAGTACAGCACACAGTAGTTAATGCCATCCCTATGTAGAAAAGATATTCATTGAGCAAAAATCAAACATAACACTGAAATTTTCATTTCAGAATGTTTTTACAGTGCAAGGAGTTTGGGTCAACCTTATTTCTCTGTCACATATATTATTCAAGTTGTTAATTCCTCCTTTATAGCCAGCTACTATTTCTCCCAGCCAATCCTTTGAAACCTGGCCAGTGGGACCTCGTGTGTTTTGCACATGACATTTATAAAAACCCTGCAACAGAATTTATTTTAAATTATTCTGTATTTGATTTCTCTGAAAAACAAAATCTATAATCAATTCTAAACCTGATGAGCAACTGAAGTAATTGTTACACTTCAAAGAAAATGGTCAGGAGGTTTTCTTTACTTATTTTCCCCCAGTGTATGCTTTGGCTCACTTTATATTCAGCTACACAAAAGTTACCTCATCTTGTGGTATTTCTGAAATTAATATGGCTACTGATTTTTAGCCAACGAAAAAATGGCCTTTTTCAACATGATTGTTGAGGCATTTTTCAAATGTTACAGACTTTCTCTATTTTGAAGGGAGAATAAGAGCAGTTTTACTCCCAGTTTCCCAGGCTCCTATATTTCCCTTGCCTTGGTGTCTGTATTTCTGCTTTATTATTTCCTTTACACAAAGCAAAGAAAGAAAGGAGAATGGGGGGAAAGAAAAAAATAGAACAAAACTGACTTCTTTCCTCCTCCCCAAAATTATCACTTTTCATTAGATCAACAGGAAAACTCTAAATATTTTTATGGTGAAGTTTTTAAAAACTACATTTCTTAAGTCTTTTATGCTTTTTCAAATCAGCTCTGGTTTCACATTATTCTGGTCAGGGAGGGAAGTTGATCTCGCATTAACCCACAAACCCGCTAGCAGAAAACCTGCACTGGGTGTCCATCTCTGCCCCACGTTACAGGGACTCCAATGAACCCAATGCCCTTGAATCTTAACATATGCTCAGTTTTAAGTACATACTTAGATCTTATAAAGTCTTCTCATTCTCTAAAGCATCATTGCTTTCACTTCTCTTGCTTTTTTTGGTTGTCTTACAGAGTACCTTCAGCTGTGACTGTACCCTGCCAAGCCCACGCTCTTCATCACAGCCAGGAAAGCTCCATGAGAAGTGGAACAAGCCTTGTTCAGATACTCCAGTATCTCCAGAAAGAGTCACCAGAAACAGGCAAAGAACATCAGGGAAAATGTAAGGATCTTGTTACACATCAAACACGCAACTTTAACCACAATCAGAAATATTTGCAGTATTTCTTCCCTGCAATATTTGCAACCCAGTTTGGTCCCTCCTGAAGCCATTGACAATGTTTCCATAGATTTAATGTGACTTTCACAAACCTATTTGTCCCCTAACCAAAGCATTCATCCTGTTTTCTATTTTTGCTGTAACACTAAAATTTCATTTTCTGACTGAGCTTGTGTTGAACTGCCTGATGGACAATAAATATAATCACACTTAAGTTAATGGGAAGAACACCAAACCCAAAAGCTTTTATTTTCATTAAACATCATTAGATGTGGCATGTCTTTTATCAAATCTGTCTCCGATATTCACTTTATTAAAAAGTCCATCACCCCAGACTGCATAATGTAATCTGCAAGGACAGACAGTGAATTTATATTAAACACATTGGCAGGTGGGGACACAGACTCCTGAAAAAAAATAAATATATTCAAAACCCCTCTTTAAAAAGGATCTTGGAAGGATATGCAAAATGAAGAGAAATTAATAATTCAAAGCGTGTGTGGATTATTTTGCGAACAGTAAAAAGAAATTACCTATTTTACAAAAAAAAAAACAAAAAAAACCCACAAACTATAAAGTCTTACAAAACCCAAAGGTATTTAGATGACATTTAGATGTCTTTGAGTATCTGACCACAGGACACAGGTTATAAGCAGCTTCCAATTCTGCAAACTACCACACATCAACAGGCACAATCCAGCGCCCCACGGATGTCTCACGACAGCTGCCCAAGTTACGCAAAATGGATGCCTGCACTGAAAATTCATTCACCCTCAGCATGCTGGGCTAGCTTTAGGAGCCGTGGTTGTGGCATACAGAAAAGAAAAAGTTTTGTTTACCTTCGGCTATACTCACATTGTGAGCGCACAATTTGAGCACGTATAAAGGCAGAGTTTTCACGGCTGCAGAGATGCTACTGAGCTGAAACACTTTGGCTGGGGTTGAGGGTGTTCAGGCAATAGAAACTCCTTCTGAATCATGTAGCTCGTTTTCTACACGCCTTTGTGACTCCAAAAGCTAAAACCTGACTTCATGTGGCTTCAAAGTGCCTAGGTCAGATGGTTGTTAGTCTGTCTGCATACAGAGGGAAAGACAGGAAAGAGATTAGGAGAAATCTGACCTTCCACTCCCCAACTCCCATAGGCACAGGCAGAGTCTCAGCTGGAAGATGTTAAGACTAGACCAAAGCTCTATTTCGTTTTTCCTGTGCAGCTTTAAATTCTGCACATTTATGTTCAATTTAAAAGCCTTGGGTGCAGTTAAGGTAACATCTCTTTGCAAGCACCCGATGTAACCCCAGCTTGGAAGAGAACACCACAAGCTGCATCATCCTGAGGACAACTTCTTTCTCTGCACGAGCCAGCTTGTCATCTTCCACTCACGCTGATGGTATCACTTGCCAGTAGGCAGCACTGCCTCACACGTAAGGCTTGTGATACCCCAGTCCATCACGCTGGTGGCACGAATGAGTGGAGCACATCGTTCCCAAAGCCAGGGAACTCCAGCTGTGCTGCAGAGAGCTCTCCTGCAAATAGCCCGCGAGGCTTTAGTAGGAAGGAAGCACTCCCGCATGTGGATGTCACCTGAACGGTCTCGAGATTGACCTTTAGCCAAGCTGTACATGCCAACACTCCAAATCTTTGGCGTTTGACTTGGAGTAACCTATGGAATTTCACTAGCTGATGACAGCTCCAATGGGTGCAGGGAGCTGGGATCTCGCACAGCCCTGAGCTGCACACCGGCTGGATTCAATCCGCAAATCACAGACACACTGACACAAGGCTAAGAAGCAGAATCTATTCTCTGTCATTTTAACTCAGAGATACAGCTTCCAGAACAGAGCTGGTCTGTTCTTAGACAGCTTGGTGCCTGGGCAAAAGAGCTCGCATCTCCCTGAGCTTGTCCACATCCGACACGCGCAAAGGTTTGCCTGTTCGTAAGCCTCAGCACACTGAAGTGCAGCTTTCCCTGCGTGAGCCATTAATTGCACTTGTGACTATAAACTGATCTTCAGGGAAAACAGCTCCATTCAAAAAAATGCAATGAAATAGCGTCAATCTCTCTTCACTGAGGCTTCACTTTGTATTGTTTAAGAGCGTTAGTTAAAAAGAAAAGACAAGACAGATTTTGCTACGAAAATCAGATTGTATTTCCTTCTTTGGCAAAAAGCAACCCCCTCATCTTTTCCTGTCAGTTTGCCAAAAAAGAAAAAAACCCAAACCCAGCAACTCAAAAATTCAAAGCTCTTCACACTCACGTCACAGTTTTTAATCTCTGAAAACCAGTTTTGTAAGTGAATAAGGATAATCTCTGCCAGCTTCGATTTACTTGACAAGCCATTTGCTGTTTAAAAACAGGAATGTTTTCATGGGAACTTGTGAACCAACCCTCTTGATGGAGCTGGTGCTGACTAACACGGCAGCAGCCACCGTACAGGCGGCTTCTTGGCCTGAGGAGGAGAGCGAGCTCCTGATGCGAGATGCGAGTGTGACCCCAGGGCTTCCCTCTTCCTAGGGAAGGATGTCTCCCTTCATCCTTCGGCTAAGGTTAACTCTTGCAGCCTGCCACGCATGGCCTCTTGGGAAGGATGCTATTATCTAGGGGATGTTCTGTTCCAGTCCCACCTCAGATTAAAACAGTATGACAAGGACTTTGTCACACAACTTTCAGATCCCCAACTTATTCCACTCCAAGAAATAAAGTGCCCCAGCATTGCCTCTCAGTCGCATGCGCTAGCTATGTGGGCTGCTTCACACACGGAGACCACAGGCTCTAGAACTAAAGTGATGATTTAGCGAGAGGAAGCTACCAAAACGCAGTTTAGTCCTGACCTGTTATGTCCCATAAACATCAGTGTAAACAGGGTGTGTGAAGAGAGAAGTAGAAACTACTGTGCATCCGGGCAGATGCAGAGTTACGAAATAAGTAGCATATACTGAAGAAATCACGGACTATTGCTCACTTTTGCATTGTCTGACTAGCGCGTGGGATTTACAACACACTTCAAAAACATTAACTAATCCTCCAAATAGGCCTGCAGAGTCAGCAGGTTAGAGTTTAGCCTTGTAGCCTTCCAGATGGGGAAAGCGAGGCAGCAACCTTACGCAATCTTTCCCAAATCACGAGGGAAGCAGTTGCCAAAGGCAAAAATGGGACTTGTTAAAATCCAGGTTTATATAACTATGCCCTGGGCAGCCTGAGGAAGAAACCTTTCAATGCCAATTAAATTTGTGCTCACAAGACTGTCTCCTCCTCTCTTTCACACACAGACCCAAATTCTTGGTCCTTTGGCCCATGGGAAATAAAGTCTATTCCCAAAGCTACACATCGGGTAAGAGCAGGGAGGGTGCCATTTGCTGTTGCTTGCTTTCCGAGTTTGATTTGGAGTTATTAACGTTAGCCTCCGAGAAAAAAACCCTTTGCTTTGCGAGAAAGAAATGCCAAGTTGGGCATTTCCCTGGTGGTGTGCTCACCTGCAAGCACAGGACAAGAGGGTGCTTTTCAGTAAGGTCAGCTCTTTGGAGAAATGCTGAACCGCACAGTCGCAGCGGCGTGACCTTTCAAGCCATTAGTTAAACAACCAACAAGCTGCCTATACTGTCAATTAAAGGGGTCATTTTCTGTGACATCAGCTTTTGAACAAGATATCAGTGGCATTTCCTTGTCTGGAAAAAAAGAATTTACGGCTCACTGGTGAGCGGATCTAAAAATCACTTAAATCATTAGAAAAGGCTGCAGCAGATTTTTGATGGGAGTCTGACAGACAAGGAACTGAGCAATGGAACAAATACCTTTTTCGAATCAGTTACTCTAGGCAGCAGCTAGTATTAATTTATTTTGTATCATATTAGTAAGACACTAGTAAGCGATCTTAATCGCAGGCGTTAGTAAATATTATGAGTTTAGTAATGATGTATTTAAATTCAAATACACAATGTACTGTCCTTTTGATCTGCAACACGCTTTTGCAGCGGAAGCCTTGTAAGTAAGGCTAAGTACGTATAAAACTCAAGCTGTAAATATCACCCTATGGACAAAAGGGAAGAGCGCTCTGCAGTGCAGGAGGAGATAGCGTGCCACTGTGCTGAACTCCGAGGCGTTATCCGCAGTTAGAGCCAAGCTGAGGGTGTCACACTGCAGGGAGCCAACCTTGGATGTTTCAAAAAATAAGTGCAGAGGCACCCTCATGGTGACCTCCGTTTGTCAAAGCACTTCAGGATGGGCTCAGTTCACAAAGCTAAGTACGTGCTTAAGTGCTCTGCTGAGGATAGAGAGATGTCCAAGCATGAGACAGGTTTATCTGCAATTCCCTGTTTATTACAGCCTTTATTCAGGCTGGTAATCATCCCCAGGAAGAGCCTTACAGCCTGCCCAGGACTAGATCCTCTCAAAGAGAGTCCAGTGTCAAACCAGCAGCAGGTCACGCTGATGCAGCCTGCATCACTGCTGAACGCCTCTGATCAAATGAAACTCCTGCTGTTATCCAAATCTGGGACTGCACACGCCAACTTTATTTTGCATAACAAGACTCACCACTACAGAATCTATTTCCCAGCTTGCATAACCTTACTACATTACCACATGATTTGATATAACTTCCTTCCACCTTTTCACTGATTATACTGTCAGAAAGAGGAGTACGAGTAGCTGAACATTCCTGGGACATCTAGCAAAAAGAACTTACATCAGGGACACCTGAAAATAGAGGTTTCACAGGCTGCCTTACACCTCTCTCGGCAGATGTTTTAACTTCCACAGAAATAACACATCAGTCACAGCAGGAAGGAAAGGGCTCCAAACAGATGGTTTAGAAATATGAGGTTTGTCAGTGTAGATTGAGTCTCAATCCTCGAAGGAGGTTGTAGCCAAAAATACTATAAAGATCAGGTCATTCAGAGAGAAGGACTAAATCCGGTAAGTTAGAAACCTGTGCAAAGCTGTGCATAGGGATAACGAGGGATCATTTCACTGAAAAGAATTACCTGACATCCTGAAGCAGTCAATTATCATATACAGCATGATCGATCACACTCAAGAAAGCAAGTACATTTAATTTCACACAGCAGCGAATCCCACAGCTTCACAACACAGTATTTAAAATACAGTGCTTTGTCTGGCACGATGTTCCACCCACCCACCTTAGTGACACAGTCAGTGTCACTGTCAGCACGTCGGGAAGGTGGGAGCCGCCACCTCGATCAAAGTATCCAGCCTGGGATGCTGCCACGTGCAGTGGCCAAGCCCAGCGTCTCCAGAAGCAGCAAGGAGCCCTGCCGCTGGCAGCGATGGAGTAACGTGCTGACAAGGAAAAATCCTCTTACAGTTCCCGATCGTTTTGCAGGCAACACACAGGGGTTTGAATTCCAAGCAGCATTCCAAATTTAAAATCTTCATATAATTTTAATTCCAGGTATGTTCATTATTTAAAATAAATGTCTACCAGCAGCACTTGATCTCTACAATACCTTGTGGCAAACCTCAATAGATGGAAAATTGATGTCTAATAAATCCTACATATCAAGAACTTCAACTTTGGCAAAACCAGAGATGTTAAAGTGGAGATATACTGGAGCTAATTCTCAGTACTTGACTGAACTGAGGAAACAGAATAATTGCTATTATCTTGCAAGTACATCTGTAACAAATAGGCTGAGTGTACGGCCTATAAATCTTAATAAGAAGGTTTGTCTTTCATGAAATGCCTGCTGCAGAAGGGGCATGCATACACCTTAGGCTGCTCCAGGGCCGAGATGAACCATTCCCTGCTTAAATCCAACACCTTAAGCCTCTTTAATAATGTCTCAAATTAGCACGATGGATGAGCCTCCTTCTACAGCAGGTATTGGAAACCATTGAGAACGGCAGCTGCTTCATTTCAAAGAATTAATCTTTCTGAAATTTACCACACTGTGTGTCAGAGCTGAAGATGTTTGTGCTGCTCAAAGGTTACGTGGTTCACCCTCCATTCCCTCTTACAAGAAAAAGAGCGGTATGCAACAAATAGGACAAAATGACAAAAGCATTTCTCGTTGTTATATAATTCAGGACTCAGGGTGAAATCTTTGATTATTTTACAAGATTACATGAGTATTATAATTTAAGAAACAAAAAGTAGATTCCAAATAACCAAGCAACCCTTTAACACCATCTAAGATAATTTTCTTTTCAAGGCACCCAGAGAGAAACGGGATTTCAAGGCAATCTTGTCCTTCCTATATGCAGTTAAAAAAAAAATAAATTACAATGTGACCTCAAAGCATGCACCTCTTATGTTAACCTCAGTATCTGCTTTATTTTCAGAAAGGCTGACTCTGCAGAAACCTTTGTTGAAACATTCCCAGAGGGTATTGTAGATTACACTGGGACAGCTGAAATGTCCTGCTGCCAAGACAAGCAATTAAGAAAAACTAACAGAAAAAGAGGAAAAAGCAGCACCAAGAAACTTCATGTCAAGGTTAAAAATAATGGATGGATTAAATGAAACCACACTCCAATTACTTCATTTAGAGAATTTATGGTACTTGATTTCACAGTGTAGAGTGACAGATGAAGAATTACACAGATAAACAGGGGAGGCTTATTTTCCCATAATATTTGTTTTCTTTTATGCATTAATCAAAAACATGTGGACACTCAGCTAACAAATGGAAATGTTTTCCAACATTTCTATTTAAAAGACCCACTTAATTGGCAGCCATTTTACTGCAAACCTCTTTCAACTCAGCCACAATTAAAAAAGCCACTCACTCCTTTGCTTACAACATAAAGGCGGCCAGTAGTATATGCACGGTCTGGAACTGCTTCCCCCCGCCCCATAACTGTCTCCTGGCCTCTTAGTAGACAGTGGGGTCTCACTTCCCTTCTCGATGGGCACCTGTGTCCCGTAAGCAGCGCCTCCACGCAGAGAGCACGGCTTGCTCAGGCTGATCGACAGGGAAGGCGTTGATTCAACGTGGCAGCACAGGGTAATAGAACAAAAGAGCTCAGATGCAGAAATGCACGTGACTCTACAGAACACAGTCACCTTCTGAATTCCATGCACTTTTCCTTGCCTATTAAATGAGAAATACCCTACCTACCTTCACTATCTCTGACAGAGGTGATACGGGCTTTACTTGTGTTGGGGTTGTAAATGCAAAGCACTGGTTGCAAATACTGTCCCAGTTCCCTCAACAGTATGATTTGTTTTTAATCCCAGCTGACTTTTCCATGAACACACCCTTTTCCTGGGGCTCACTGGTTCTCTCCTTCCAACCGCATCCTAACCTTGAAAACAGACTGAGGTCATTTTAGTTTTAAATTGAAACTTCTAGAGTCAGTGTAGTATGTTAGCGTGGATTCAGCTTTTAATTAACCAGTATCTTATCTCACCCACCCTCAGATACTTTTCATCCGATTGCATTTCTCCCAGTCCGTCTCAGCAAGGCAGAGATAGCAATGCACCAGCTAAACGATGGCATCAGCATTTGTGCCTCACCCCAACAGGACAAATGATGTCATATTTTTCGGTCTGACCTTCCTAAACTACTTACTATTCTCAGATACACAGAAGAGCATTTTCTTCTCCTAGAACTGGGTGGGGGGGAACTACTGATGCCAAACCATGCATTAATGTAAAATACTCTGCTTTATAAATAGAGGAAGATACAGATGTAAATTAATTCTGAATAATATATCATAAATCATGGATTTTTTTCCCCCACTGAATTTTCTTTCTTCTGCATTGCAGTTGAATCCTTGCTAGAACCTGTTATATTGCTGCCTGCAACTCTAGACAGCCCACATCAGCAGTTCATTTAATTAATAATATTCTTAATGGAATTTAGAAACAATGTATTTTAATTAGACATCAATTATGAACAACCAAGTATGAATTCTGAAAAATACACAAAATACTTTGAAGTTCATGAATCAGCTGTACTATATACACCAGAAATTACCAGAGCAGACAGTGAGGTCTACAGGACAAAAAAATCAACATGTACCTTCTAAATGCTCTTCTCTAAGCAGGGATGGAACATCATTACCCCTCTGCACAGGGCCTGGAGTCCCAACAAATGGAAGTGTTCTACAGCAACTGTACAGTCTAATCTCACTTGCTGTAAGAGGCACAGTTCCAAAATAAGTCTCTGTGTGTTCATTAAATCTTTACACATTGAGTCTCTACCTAAATATTTCCTCCTAGATTAGACTTCTTTCCTGTTTCATCTTTCATGTGCACATCTTATTTACACAATATTTACTACGCTGAAAATAAATGCTTGTGAGGACTACATTAAAAGCTACACTACTGAAGACATTGAAAGGCATGGAAAGATATCTGGGATAAAACAAATGGAAGGCTCATTATGATAATAGTTTCAACTGTATAAAAAGTGGTATTGGTCTAAAATTTAAAGAAGATTGAAATTTCTTTTTAAGAAGATTTTGGTTTTAATTTTCAATGTAGATCTGTATATATTGTCAAAGTATTCTTTTATGTCCCTATATATCATGCATATATAATACTTTCATTTAACAATATATATAAATATACTATAAATATACTGTCACCTGTTTTCCCAGTGAAGTGGGAAATCAATCAGGCTGAAGTAGGTGAGCCCATTACACCTCTGGTTCTGGCTTTTACCAGGTCCACATGGGACCATCTGTAGCTACCCTTGGCTTGCCTTTGTGTCCCCAAAGGGGATGGCCATCATTACCTTCTCTTTACAGTTCCTGGACACACTGGGGTGCAGAATGCTACGACCAGTTTATCTGACCAGTTTATCTTATGTAGTTTCAGTGCAAAATTAACTTTATTTACCAAATACACCTTAAATAGGAGCATGTTCTCTATTATTAACAAAACCTCCAAGTCCCCCTCACAGTTATTTCAGGATAATTCACAAACTAAGATAAACACAAATGGGGGTCAAGCACTTGTGCTGGACACTGTCACATCTTCCCTGCATGCACATGAGATGCAGAGCCAAGGAGCCCTCAGGTGCCAAGTTTCTGTCTCTCTGACCAGGGTAAAGCAAACCAGACAGAAAAGCCTCTGTCTTCTGTCTCCTTCACCATTTACCCTGGCATCATGCCTAGAGGCGATCTGGCAAGGGACTGCTGCACAAAGCAATTCTGTAGACTCACCGAAAATGACAATCGCTGCCATATACAGAAGTCCCCAAGCTGGTGAGAGACCTGGGAACTGATCTTTCTTCTCCCCATTCGAGGGGCAAAAAGCTCAGATGAACTTCAATTAGCACAAAGGAATACCTGTGCTGCCAACAACAGAGCAACGCAGCTGCACAGACTTGCAAAGACATTGCGATAGCACACACTGAACTTAACAGAGCAGCAACAGACAGGTCCCCTTCTTCCCTGTGTCACAGATCTGCCTCGGCAGCCAGCACACAGGCTCGAGACTGAGACGCTCAGGTACTGAGACCCCGATTGTCCGTCTCCTGCAGCCGCTTCTGGACTTGCAGCTGCCCTTTGACTTTGTATTTTCTAAATGCATGTTTGCTGCCAGACCAGCTAATGGTTTATGCTGGGGTCAAATCACTACTAGACTTCCCTGTCAAGACGGTTAGAAGCTGTCATGCCATCAGCTCGGACAAATACATGGGAGCAGCAGAGTGCTCAGTGTTAAATCAACATATCATTGATCCTCTGGGTGGGTTTTATCATTTTCCTCTTAATACCTGACAAAATGGGCCATCATAGATGTTGGTATCTTCAGCAAAAACACCTGCAATAAAGGACCAGGCCACTGAACGAGGGCTCGGGTTACCAGATCGAGCCCTGGATTTTCAATCCTTACATTTGCATTACCAGACACTTTGGCCTGGCACCAATACAAATAAGAGACAGACTGCCATTAAGGTCAATAAGAAGTGTCCTATTAGTTTTAGGGGACAGGATGCATGTCCACAAAATGCATAAGCACATTGTAGGAGGTACTCTCCAGTGCTTTCCCTCTGGGAGACAGTGACGCCCTTCACTCAATGCCCACGACGTTATATTCACCTGTCCCAGCACATGGGAAAATCCACATCTTAGCTTACCCAGTCATGACCTGCTCCTGTGCTCCAAACTTGTTTCAAAAGTAACAGAAACCAAAACGTTTCAAGTCTCACTGGTTTTCCGTGAAACAGAGTTGCCTAAATTACATGTTAAGTTGGAACAGTGCTGGACGGCTTGAGCACAGTGAGAACGTACCCCCCTTTCAGAGCAGGTTTTGGCACGTAACTTGCAGCAGCAGAGCTTTAAAAGGCAAAGCAGACTGGAATCCAGTAAGTCTAATTTCGCCTCACCAATTTTCTGCTAAGGGTGGTATAGGTGGGGAAGAAGAAGATGCACTGATTTCCTTCACAAAACATGATCATAAATTATCCTTCTATTTTTTTGTCTTTCTTAGTAGAGATTGAGATAGTAATTTACTACAATTGATGATGCTGGGAAATTTAAAAACAAACTTGTTCTGAACAGCTAGAACCACTTCCATCAATTCATTAGGGTTTGCCTGAACTGGGATTCAGGTAAGGAAATACTACCTGGATCTCTGGTTTCCTTTCAGGTCAATGGACTGAAAGAAAGAATTTAAATACCAGGTTCTGATTTTACTGATTAATTGGTTTAACATTCAAGTTTACTCTCACTGAACTCTTTAGAAAAAGAAGGCAATTTTAGATTATATTCTATAAGCAGTAAAAGATTATTTACATATTTTTTCATTTTATTAAACTGCTTTAAATATATTAATGCTGTAAAACTCTATTATACTAGACACATCAGTAAAGTAAGGGAATGTCACCTGAAGGGCAACTGCAGTAAGTTTGCTGTATGGGCCACATCAAGAAACTTAGAAAAACCTTTGCCATTTCCCAACTAAGGGTCTCCAAATCCGTAGGAGTCAAGAGTAATAAACTTCATTTATTGTGCTAGAACTATCCGAAATTATTAGACATCTCAGTCTATAAGTGACAATCCAGCAAGGTCAAAGCCACACACAACCCTAATGACATCTGTTTTCTCTCTCAGACACCAGACCTTCTAGTCTTTAAACCAAAATAATGTGAGATACAACCCAGCAATGACTTTTACTCCAAAGTTTCTTGTTGCTACCTACTCTATTTGCATGCAGCTAAAAGATGACACTTTGCTGCTATGACTGCAGAGATGTTTATACATTGAACTACGATTCAGACTGGCAGGAAACCGAAACCAAATGTTGCAGCACGTTAGTAGGACAGCACACAGCTTTGTCCTACTTTTGGATACTCTTGACAAGCTCTTGAAGGTTGAAGAGATCTGTGTTAGACAGAAGGTCCAGCCTTCTGTACAAGAAGAGATGAATAATAAGTATTGGCACTGTGGCACGAGAAAGTCTCAGTTGCAGGAACAAAACAGTTGCATATCGCAATGTTGTCAAATACATTAAGTTATTCTGTAAAAGTTCTCTCACTTGTAAGCAATCTGGCAATTTGTTAAAATTACCATGCAAAGTTGACCTAACACATGTTCAGACTGTGAAATCTCATATACCTCCCCCTCTTTAAATTTAATTCTTATAAGCCGATTTCACTATAAATTCAGTTAAACCTATTGACTAAATATCAACCTGCAAGTCCCCATCACAGGAACACAGGAGTATTTCACTAGGCAAGATAAGGGTTCAGCTAGTATTGGCTCTAAGAATGACTTCATTACAGTACTAAGCAGAAACAATGCATTTCTAACGAAGTTATAGTGGGTATCAGAAACCATTATACTCCGGAGAAGCTCCATACATCTAATAAGTTCGTTTTTTCAAAGCTAGCTCAGCTATCCTTGCTTGGCACTGTGTTGTGCTGCGTAGACAATAAGCTCTTTGTCTGCAGAGAAGCAGGAAAAACAATCACCCCTGCTAGCAAGGGAAATGGAGACTGAGCCTCAAAGATGGATTGAGGCATTGGGATAAATAGATGCAACTCTGCTGAAGACAATGGCAGTGAGCCCGCAAATATCAATGCTGAATTTTGTCGCTATGTTAGCTTGCCTTTTTTTTTAAAAAAAAAAAAAAAAAAAAAGATGGAGCAGTTTCCCTAGTAAGGGCAAAAGTACATCACAGACAGGCTTTCTTTGCAAAAACGAATAGCACATTTTGAGGATGTGGATGAATTGGGTAACTTTCTATAGCATTTTTCATTACAAAAGAGTTTGAAAAAGAAAACAAGTTATCTGCAGTGGAGAATATTTAAACTGAGTGGGTTATGAGACAGCTTGCTCTCTACTAGAACTGAAGTCATGTAAATTGGAAGGTTACTCAGGTAAAACAATCAGTTTAATTCAGGGGTATGGCTGTAATTTTTGTGTACAGCTCTGCTTCTTTGAGAGCTAGTGCAGCAAAATATCAGGTATAGATATCAATTGATTAATGCTCTGCTTCTGCAGCTAATTTTAGCACATGGTAAATACATCAGGGATATTTATAAAACAACACATTACAAACAAAAGCTTAGTGTACTTACAGAGTAAACAGTAGATGGTATGGGGAAACCAGTCTATCAAACACTAAGAGAGGCAGGTAGGTTAGAACAATGAAGTTGCTTAATAGCAATGCTGAAAATCAAATTTTAGCCAGAAATGAAAGTAAATTATATTCCTAGCCAAAACTGCAGCATAAAGGTACTTCAGCATTCACATCTGCAATTCATTTTCTTTACTTTTTATTCCAGTATCTCCTTCGCCACCCCAAGAGCCATTTCCTGTTCTCACCCATGCCAGCAGTTGCCCTTCTCATGACTTTAAGACAGACCAGCCCACAGTTTTTAATTTTTTTCATTATTAGAAAGCACTATCTTGAGTTCAAACTCTTCTTTCCAATGCTTCTTACTGATGCTTGGATTTCATGAGAAATATTTACAGCAAACAACAATCCTAAATTATACTTCGTATTTCCCAGCAGTTCTGGGGCAACTAACAGGCAAGATCATTTTTTCTTCTACTCTTGTTGAATTTTCAATTTGCACACATTTAATAACAGGACAACAATCCATTAGGGATGGAGTTAAAGGAGTTAAAACGATTGCCATTAGTTATTTATTGATTTACTATATTGAGTAGCTGGGTATGAGAAATAGACTTTTTACTTTTCACTGGCCCATAAAATTGCAGTAATAATCTAAAACAACATTGCTTGAAGCTTTTATCTGTTCCTCAGCTATTCTGAAGCAGCGGATCTTCCCCATCTCATTTTGTCAATGAGCAGTTTAAAAGACGCTGTATCCATTTGTTATCCACTTAACAGCTGCCAATGCTACATAAGTATATACATGAATATATATATCCTAAAATGACCAGAGAAATCACTCCTGCTATCAAAGGCAATGCAGAGCACAACTGGAAAGATAACCAAAAAGACCTACTCCTACTGAATCAGGTTTTTCATTACTCACCACTAAAAAGCTCTTCACTTTCTAATATTAATACAAGGAAACCCAATCACCACATCGACTTTCACGCTGGTTCAAATCTGTGACACTGACAAACTAAATAAAAGCTCCTTTACCATTTACTTTTATTGTTTCAAGATCCTTTCTCAAGTAACAGCTAGCTCTGTTTCCTCACCCATCCTGTCAAAGAAAGTTTATCCGTAGCTATTTTTCATCTTTTTTAACCCAAGGGAGTTTTACAATCATGCCCTAGTGAAAACATCATTATTAAACATCCCCAGTACTTAACATGCATTTTATGGGGCATGAAAGTTGCATAAAGCAGTACAAGCAGAATTAATGTTGAACATGTTGATAACTTGGCTATGAAGAACATCAAACACTTAATCATGCGATTAATAATTATACCAAGCACATCATAAGATAGCACAGCATTTATAATATCTCCCTAGACTAAATGGAGATCTCCCCTGTGCTCACTCCTTTTATCTTCCAAGACTTGAGGGGAAAATTCTTCCCCGTGCAGAGGGTTCGTGCAACGCCTACGGGCCCCTTACGTCTCACTTTTTCATCTGCATTCACTGGGGTCCCCAGTCCATTTCAAGAGCTTTTTTTAGTGCCAGTTCCTCCCCAGCCCAATCCTGTCGAAGTCAAAGCTTTGCCAATTCAGACAAGCCAAGGAGCTGGGTGTTTAAGGGAGCCTGAAAGCACAGAAAATTTGCAGCAGAGCACCTTGGTGCACACAGCTAAGCCAGCTGCAGTCACAAAGCACCATCTTACGGCCTTCCACACAGCTTATCCCGAAATCAGCCAGGTAATTCAATAGCAGGTAAGGATACAAGATCTTGCAAGATCACGTCTGAGTGGAAGCGCCACTCCATCAGCACTTGGGCTGCTCTGCACTTGCAGGTTTTGCAGCCTGTCTCAGCTGCAACAAGCGTCCGCTTAAAACAAAACATGAAAATCCCATGCAGATGCGCAGCAACGCCTCCTCCCCAGGGTTCTAAACTAAACTGATTTTCTTAACTGTAACAGCTCCATGGTTTTACAAAATATTATTGCTGGCTTGCCACCATGAGTTACCTAGACTCCCCTTATGTCCTGAACAAGTCCAGATGGAAGGTCCAATTTAAAAATGCAAACATAACCGGACAGAGCAGCAGGTCGCATATGCTCATACAGTCACTGGAGAAAGAAAATGTTCATTCAGTACGTTATTACAGTGCTCCAAAGATAAACTTGCTCAGGACACAAAGGAATTCAACAAATTCCGAGGAAGCCAATTAATTAAGTATTTCTGGAGGTTTTCCAAACTTATCAAAAAAAAAAAAAAAGAAGAAAAAGAGTCAGGACTAAAACTCATTCAAAGTCAAACCCCCGCTGAAGTTTTAAGATGTTATCATCATTTATTTCCTTAATGAGACAATATTTGTCTGGAAAGAACACAAAGTTCCAAGACAGCCTGAATTTATTTGCAAGTGGCTTTTAAATCAGTTACTGCAACAAGAGACTGAATGTCAGTGGTCAGCGAACCCTCCGGGCACATTTTGCATGTCCACTGTGGGCCAGGCCTGCAGTTGCAGGAATTGGCCCATGTCCTCAAGTGCGCTGATTTACACTCCTGGAGATTTGGTTTCACAGGCTTTGTTCTCCACTACATTGTGCTGGTATAATTCTGAGTCATGCCTGTCAAGCCCAACAATGTGAGAGCTGCTAGACCCATCTTAACTAACAAAAACAGGAAAAAAAAAAATCAGCCAGAAGAAAAAAAAAAAGTCATAAACTCAGCTATTCAGTTATTAGCTAGGGAAGCTTAGCTATAGCACAGTGGTTCTTGCCAATCCACATTCAAAAGAAATCATTCCCAACACTTCATCACAGTTGTATCATTACATTACGCATTACGTGTATCATGTGTGGATTCCAGCAGGCATTTAACCTTGCTGAACTACCTACATCCCTTCGCATCACCTTTTTCCAACCTTTTTTTTTTTTTTTGGTGCACTAGGCTTCCTTTTGATCTTGAGTTTTAACTAGATTCAAGTTAATCCACTAGGCTGTGATCGAAAAGACACTACTCAGGCAAAGATAATTGTGTGCACAGATCAAGCCCAAGGATCAGGAGCCACGTGATGCTGTTACACTAACTGTACGATGTTAAGGGCTGATAACCGTTAAACCAGACAACCCCAGATCTAGCCCCATTCATTTCATAGACTTTGGCTCAGACTTTTAAACAGATAATATATTTAGTGTTGAATAAGGCTCACATTGGTTTGTCTTCAACATGACAACCAAAGCAATTTAAGTGGCAGTGCTGTTTTAAGATGATTTGATATTGCCCTTGAATCTACAATGCAGAGGCCAAGCTTTACATCAGCTATTCCAGCGGAACACGCTTCTTACAAACACTGCAGTGATGAAATCAGAGTGCGATGCAACCACAAATTAATGTCACTTCCAAAACCATCTGCCAACCTCAGACATTGCTGTTGTGCAGCTAGAATTACAGAACCAAAGTAACAAGCCGAGGCCTCTCTCCCTGTACGCTGCGATGGCTCAGGACTTGAACCTTTTCCTTTCAACCCTCTCTCTGCCCAGCCCAGCAGCAGTCCGGGGCAGGCACCGTGCTCGCACAGTGACTAGCGTAGCTGGGGTCTTGCTGCTTGGTATTTATTCTGGCCTAATTGTAAAAGCACTAGCTCCACCAGAGTTAACAACTAGAGTTAACAAAGCTATCTGCTAAGGGACTGAGAAAATTTTTCTTTCAAATTGAATTATTTTCAGCTCTAAAAATGCAAATAAATTACATGCTCAAAGTGTTCTTGGTTGCAATAAAAAAAAATTTAAAAAACCTCCAACCTCTTCTATTGAGTGACTGAAGCAATAGCAGCCCCAGCTGGAAGCCATCATTTAGCGTAACTTCCCTCTTCCCACTGCAGAGCACCAGGGCAGCCTATTAGGAATGTGGCAGGGATGGCCTCGTTACCTCATGGACTGTTACTCTGCACACCTTCCAGATTCATATACCAGTCCTCAGGGTCTGGGGCACCTTTCCGTCCTTCAGATTGTAACCGAGCACATCCCAGCTGCCTCCTGTAGTGTTGTGGGGGTTTGGGTCAGGGTGGGTTTTTTTAATTGCATTCTGTCAGCAGTGGCAATCTCTGGGCCAAAGAAAGAACAGTCCTATGGATTTCAGGTCCTTTTTTTTTTTTTTTTTTTTTTAAATGTAAAACTGTTACTGTTAAACATCGTTGAAACAAAATGGTTAAACTCTGCCGTTGGGAGCTGGAGCACAGCGCTGAAGGAGAGCGCTAAAAGCTTGCACAGAATCTGGGATTCCTTTGGCATGATTTCCAGTTCTAGGTTCTGTGGTTGTCTTCACTTCGTTCGTAGGGATTAGGATTGGCAATCAGCCCCACTGCAGCCCTGGGTATAAACTCGGTTTTTTTCTTCTCTCTGCCAGCTCACTCAGCTCTAGATTTAGTTATAATTCCAAATGCGAACTTAAGAGGTAGGCTGAGTACATAAAAACCATCAAGGTCCTGGGATGATCTGGTGCTTAATTCCCATCTGTGTACCATGTATGCTCAGAACCCATGTGCAAACTAGGAGCACTGCTTTCAAATGATTTTGAAATGTCAATCTTCAGTTCCTGCTGCACCTTGGCTTTGCCAAATGCACCTCACAGGCACAAAAGAGACTAAATTAATGTTCCGTTATAGTCAGAGAAGCATCGACTGACCTGCCAGAGCTTGGAAAGGGCCGATACAAACAAGTCCTGTGCCTTGGAACACAGAAGCCCCTCAGTAGACGATATAATTGTAGCTGCAGCACACTAATTAGGAGAAAATTACTCATTACTACTTAATAATCTAATCAGGTCCTTAATGTTGTATCTATCAGTATGGTGTCTTCTTTGGGCATATGCAGCCCAATGGTCTTTAATACTGCAAACTGCTTTGCACACTTTACATAAGAGAAAGGTGCTTTAATTAATGAAGTTTCAGAATATGAAATGGAAAAAGAATTAATAGTCACACAGCAATAAAAGCAAACACAAACACTTCCCAGCATGGCTCAAAGCTCCAGGTGAGTCCAGGCACTTTGTTCTAATTGCATCTATTAAACAGGTGCTGCAAAATGAGATAATCCATATTCATTACAGGTCAAATTCGCCCAAAGCCTGGGAGCTCCATGACACTTATTTAAGTCACAGTGTGAAGCCTTGAAGGGGAAAACTAAAGATAAGGATTGTTGCAAGGATCGCCAGTTTTACCACCTTTTCACTGCTCCTCAGCAGAAAGGCTCATTCACCTGTACGCAGAATTAGTGGCTTCATTTTCAAGCCTCGTGCGCTTGGCACTACACAGCTATTTGTGCTTCGCACACGCATGATTAGCCAGGAGGCACAGAGGAACCATGTTGCTGCTGTTCTACAGTTGTCGCACAGCAACTGACACGGCCTCGTCAGGCTGCTAACTCATATCCCCCTCGCATCCTCATCCCAAAACTATCTCCATCCCTCTCCCAGTACCGTGATCCAAAACAGCTACGTTTCCATTCAGAAGTAATACTTACACTGATGCCCTGGCTCTTGTACAAGCTTTCCCAGGCCCACTATTGCTATCAAATTATGCAGCTAATTCTTACATTTAAGCGTAGGAATCTAAATTTTCTGCTGAAGGACTCAATCATTAAAGACAGACTTCCTGTTTGATCTAGGCACATAGAAGCTACATCAAGGTATCAACTTTTGCCCTCCTGTGTTTCCATTACTGGCATGTAATGTGCAATGCACTGCAATAAAAATATGCTAATGAAAGTCTTTTACAGACAATCACATTCAAGGCTTTTATTCCCCCACCCTGGATCCATAATCAGAAAAAAAAAAAAAAAAAAAAAAAGAGGTTAGAAGAAAAGTGTTAGCATAATTTGCCAGCTGATCTTTAGCTGCCGTCTTTTTCATGTCATACTGGAATTTCCAGAAAAGAAAAAAGGCAATAATGAAGTTAGTGTATTGCATTTATAAAAGCAGAGAAGCTTAAAAATATTTGTCTTCTCGTAGGACAGAAAGGTTATGGGTTTTAGAAGGATATTTAATTTTTTTTTTTTTACCCTGTCCTTCCACAGAGCTTTCTATTCCAATATACTTCAGAACTTAGAATTATGTCCCAATTTGCTCTCTAAATGTCATTTTTACTGCATTCAAGCACAGGAAATCGTTCAATTCAGGAAAATAATAAAAGAAAGTACTTATAGTCATCTCTAGCAGAAGATAAAGTCTGCAAGCGAGTCCTCAAAGACAGACCGTTTTGCCCATGGGAAGCTAATGGGACTCTGCAGGGGAACAAAGGTTCCTTTGGACAGTAATCCAAGCATGTCACCATTCAAGTGACAGAAAGGCACTGTCCAGCACTGGCCTTTGATTAAGAAATAGCCATCCCATCTGGCTTTGATTTATTATTTATCCCACTATCAGCATAGCAGCATCTCTCTCTGCAGCTTAAATCTGGCTCTGCTATTCTGCATCTAGCAGGAGGAAAAGATTCCAGAATACCTCTCTAGATAATCCGTGCTGCTGAAATAAAACACATTAAGCCATACTTGTTTCACAGACTGACATGAAGTCACCCAGGTTTTCCTGTATGGTCTGTGCATGAGCACGCTGAAGGTTATTGTGCCCAGATTCAGACACCGAGCAACAGATTTATTGGCCCATCACCAGGATTTAAGGTCACTAGAAATGCAGACATCTCTTGCAGCCTCTTGAAAAGACACAGATATTCACCAGGTGAGACACATGGGGGGTAGGACCCATCCAGACTTTCTATCTTGGAAAATAATGGTTTATGATTAGATGGGAAATGCTACCTAGACTGTGCAAAAGCTCCCTGTGAAAAAAAAATGGATTTTCTTCTAACAGCAAGTGTGACTTGGACACTAGATGTGAATTGTATTTCCAGAACTGCCACTGATCTGCAGAATGATCCTGAGTTAGTCTTTTGACTTCTTTCTGCATCAGCTACTTTCCTTTCCCAGTTTCTGCCTGTCAGCTCTACTCAAGCCATAAACTCTCAGGCATAACGTCTCTGCCGTACTCTGTTTTCAGATGGTCCACAGCGAAAGTATAAACACAAGTTCCCATTCTACAGGGAATATAGAAATCTTTAAGGTTTCCACCTCACTTCAAAGCAAGTTGCTAGGGAACATGACTATTCCCAGCTGCTTTAACAACATCCTGAGGGATAAGTTTTGTCCCAAGGTACAACATGGTAAATTAAGGTTAATTCCAGTGAATTACGCCAATGTATAATTGGGCTTAGAATTGGGGAACTCGAGTTTAGTTCTACCCTAGGATACATCAGGCATAATTCCACTGAGGCCAGCATAATTGGAGTATTGTAAAAATAGCACAAGGATGTAAGAGACAGACCCTGAGGTTGTGAAAAGCACAGGAAATTGGAGAATTCAGAGCTATATCTTAATATACGGATCTAGGGGGAAAAAATTAATATGTAGGCAGGGCCTGCTTGGCAGACAGGGGACAGAAGCAAGAAGCTGTATTTTGGTATAGATTTGCCAATTCAGGGCAAATTCATTTATAGAAGTAGACAGAGCAATTTTGCAAAGCTGGTGGAGTAACTCTCGTTAGACAGCAATGCAACTGAGCCCTGAATCTGGCCACCGGTTCTGTTGCTGAAAGCTCTTATTATGAGATAACACAGTTTCATTTTTCCTCTCTGCATCATCATTAGCTTTCAGCTTCCTTCCTCTTACATCTGTCTGCTAGGTTTCAGAATTCCAGTCAATATTGCATTAGCAAATATACATTATTGGATTATATATATTCTCTACACAGGAGGCATGGGAGGTTTTTCTGATGCAGAGAATGGCATTTTGACAAGACTGTCTGTAGAGGCATTTTAACATTTCTTAGAATTGCCATTTGAGAATAATTCTTTCCTAGTACAAAGAGGGGGTGGAAAGAAAAACAACTGCAGCACTGTTGATTGTGGGCATAATCTGCAGGCTGATGTCAGATCTGCTCATGCTGACCTAGATGTCCCAATGGACTTTCTAATTCATGCTGCAGATACTGCAGAGATATGGGTGGGGTTTTCTATATGGAGAAAAAAAATCTACTGTAGAATAAAGAGATTTAAAGATATAACCACACCACTGCCTAGTCAGAGAGCTCATGGGTCTGCTGCGCCTTTGAAGATATTTACTTAAATTAGACTTGCATTATGCAGATTAATTTTGAAAATCATTCTAGAGACTGCTTTTTTTTTACTTCTGTTTCATATGGTTCAAAATAAATTGGTAGCATTTAGCAAACAAGAAATACAACAGAGCATGCAAACATAGTATAGCAACCCCACACATTCACCTTCTGCTACAAGCAGAAGAAACAGAACCCAGCCTTGCTATAGTGCTTTCGGTTTTAATGCATTTTTAAGTAGAGTTTTTGTTTGTTTCTTTTAGAATAAGTGAGGCTTATGCAACCATGCTGCATGTGAGCACAGCCCTAAAGCTGGCAGATCAGCCTGGCAGACACTATATGTTTTTTTCTCTAAAATATCCTAGCCCAGGACTGGCAACTTATGAGAATTATTAACCCACAATTTTTTCCTCACATTATTGGCTTAAAATCTTTCTGTGCTCTGGGATATGGAAATGCATGGAGCACTCAGTGCCTGGCGTGCAAAGCATCCCTGTTTCCCGTCCCTTGTATGAACACTGCTCTCCTGCCATCTTCCCTGGATCCTCAGGGGTCCCAACTGCACAGTACAATCACTGCACCTCAAACCCCAGACTGTCTAGGTCAAACCTAATTGTGAGTCTATTAAATTGATTGGCCAGTTGGCAGATTTGGCAAGAGGTGCTTATTCCTACAAGTTTTCAACATAACCTTGGGCAGAGATGAAAGATCATGTTATAACGCCTACACTGAGAGACTGACTACGGGCACACACACAGCCCTCATGAGATCCTGCAGAACCTGCATAAAGGCGCAGCCATGAAGACAACGGGAAGGAAACAGGCTTCCTTAGCTAACCAAAAACCTGCATATTTTTTTTTTTCATGTAGTAATGATTGCATTTCCCAAAGCATCCTATGAAAGTAGAACACAGCTTCTAGATTCCTTCAACAGACTGGCATACCTCTTCAGGCACTTCGGAATAACAAACCAAAACCTTCAAACAAGCTCAGTCTCGTTTAAGGTTAACTACTCACCAGAAACCCTGCCTGGGGCTTGGTCCTCAGGTACTGAGACACAGTGTTATCTAGAGCAATTATTAGAACATAAAACTAGATGTATCTTCTACGCAGTGTAAATGCTCCTGGGATTGATCACAGGTGACCATCAAGTTTAATCTCACAAAATTCAAACTTCTTCTCAAAGCTAAAATTGGTTTGTGGGCAACTTCTCCATTTTTCTTGGTTTGCCAATGTTATCTGCTAGCCTTAAAAAAGTTCTTCCCCCTCCAAGCTTACCTCCATTCTATATAGAGACCATATTTGTGTCCCTTCTTATCCTTAAATTTCCTGGGTTAAGTAAGCAGGGACTTGACTAGCACAGTTTAAGATTTAAGCTTTCCATAGAATAGGATCTCCATTCCCCTGATTTACTTCATAGGCCTCTTCTGAACTTTCTCCACTTGGTCTATGGAGTGAAGCTAAAACAGCATACCGTGAATATCACTGGCCCAGAATTTGTCCGCACGAAGTCCCATCCGTTTCAAAAGGCACTGCATGAAGCTCTTATAACCCTCTAGAAACTTGACTGCCAGACACAAAGACATTGCCAGGAAAGGTATGAGCAGGTAAGCAGAGTTTGCACCTTCTTATCTGGGCAATAGCAAGTTCCCAGTTCTCATTCCCTGGACTGGTGTTCCAGTTAAGACTGTGTATCGCCTTTTACATTTCCACTGGCACCACACCGAACCAGCAGTGCTGTGCACCAATGCAAAGCGGAGATACAACACTGCCTTCAGAACAGCAGCACCCAGCGATGAGCTTGGGCTTCGTTTTACCAGACAAACGGAATACGCCTTGCTGACACTCGGGACTGATCTGAGCCCACGAGAATTTCTTGGCAGGACTGTGCAATGCTAATAACTGTGCAGTGCTAATTATAATAACTAATGGGCTGACACCACACTGCCTTTGTGTTCCAATTAAGTTCTACCACCACTTTGTTCATTAGCAAATATAAATGCACGCTGTATTTTGTTTTCTGAAAACAAAACGCAAGCAAAGAAACAAATCCACACTAAGATACGATGAGGAAAGAAATACAGAGGAAATACCATTAGCAAACCCCTAGTATCATCAAATGAAAATGGTACTTTAAAGCAACAGAATAACCTTACAAACTCAAGCAATGTAAGAGCACTGCTGTTTGGTACAGTTTGTTGTGATAGAGCCTTTTTCTTGTTCCACTGCAGAAAAGAGATCCCTGCTGGAGTGATGCAGCAGGTACAGAACATGGTCAGAATAATCCAGGCTGTTTCTCCAGCCTGTTCACTTTCTGCCCTCAGACAAGGCATTTAAAAAAGTAGAGCTTAGTGATTATTGCAATTAATGCAGCTGAAGTGATCGCTCGCTGGTTCTAGGATTGAACTGGGTTATTCATGATGTCTGGATACACAGAGCCCTATGTACTTTGTAGTTAAGTAATGGTAATTAAAACCTACCTCATGTTTGTTTCAATGTGGGTGATTGCTGGTTATTTGTGTGTGAAAAAAATGGGCAGACAGATGAAAAACAGTATGCTTGGTTTTTTTCCTAGGTGCAGCTAAATCCCACTTTGCCAAGAGAAATTATTTTTAAACATTGCAATGCAATGTCCCAATCATCTTCATGTTCTAGTCCAGTGTGCAAATTGCCATCAAAAACATATGGTAGGAACAGATGGGAGGGAACTTCCTGTAAGCCACAGGAGGGGGGGAACCCTGAAGATTAAAAAAAAAAAACAACCCAAAAAAACCCCACATACCAAAACCCCCAAACTTATTGACAATCTACACGTACAAACCAGCTAAAAAACCCCAAAGGGAGCAGGCAAGAAGACATCCATATACGGATGTGCAAGTAGAAGTTACAACTGTACGTATCACGAGAGGGCGGGCATACCCAGTGAACAGTGCGGTGAAACCCAGTCAGAGGCAGACTGGAATTTGATCTTGCCCAATGCAGAACACTTCTGGATTTCACCGTCTTCACTAGGAGCAGAGAGCTCTCATACCTGCAGCATTAACTTCTGCTAAAGCAACTGACATAATTCTTACATTCACGTAACCGGCCGCCTCCCACCTTTCTGTTTTCCATCTTAGATTGCTTTTTCTGGTCCTAAACTTCAGTCGCATAAAAAATTTAGGGCTCATCTTGGCAGATGTATCATCCTTTCTGTTGGCTAATACTGTAAGAAGTATAAAGCATGAGACTGCAGATCCATGAGTCCAAAACTGGTCACGAAACAAACTAAATTATGCAAGACCTCAGGCAAGCCCCTCCACGCTCTGAACAGGACAAGTATCAGATCTCCAGGACACACTTTAGGACCACTGCTGACTCTCCAGGAGGTTTTACAATGATCTCAGGGAGAGGAAGAGAGTGAAAACTGATGTAATGAGAAAGAAGGTGACTTACCCAAACACTAGAGTTGGGAACAAACACAAGAATCCCTTATATCTGAAGTCACTGCTCTAGTCATTGAGTTATACTGCCTCTGATCCATTACTCGTATGCCCAAATTAGCAAAACACCATTGGCTCCAAGGACTGACATACTTCTTAACAATAAGTGCATCTTATAAATAGGTATTCTAAAGATACGCATATGACTGTGGTAAGATCCATCAATCTTACCACAAAGAAAATAAGGTTTAAGATCTTGTATACAGCAGTCTTTCCATGTATTGTCTCTACATTTTGGCAGCTCTCATCCAGGAGAGCATTACATCATCTGGCTGGATCCTTTAGCCATCAGTATGGGAGCAAGCATCCCAGAGATCTGAAAGCCTGCAATACCTCTTAACAGTGCTTCTGAATATGCAGTCTGTTCCCTCAGACTAAAATTAATAGCCTTATTGGCAGGATGACTCAGGGAGCTGTAGTTAGGCTTGTCTCGTCTCCCTGCATTTGCAATGAGATTTCCCTGATTTATTTTATCTGCAGTAATTAAGGCAGCCTTCTCCCTCACTACCACTACACTGTGAAGATTTAAAAATAACACAAGAAACAGCAGTAGGCTAGATGAACAAATCAGCAAGAAAATTGCTCCGGGCAGCTAAAGTTTCACCTTAATATACATAGAGCATTTTCTGCTGCTTAGGAGCCCTCCTTGCCTGTAAGGCAGCACAGCAGAGCTCGCTATGCTGGGGCGAGGAGGCTGGCTAGAGCCCAACCCTGCAAGTGGAACCAGCCCAAGCAGCACTGCTTTCATTTGGGGGTAGCAGTCCTGAGCGTCCTGTTAGACACAGTTATCATGCCAGGTGATACCAAAGACTGAGCCATTTATGCAGCAATTGCAGTATCAACGAGAAAACTTCAAGGTGTCTTCTAAAAAGAGATACTCATAGGTTGTAATTTCTGCAGTATTACACGAATTTTGTCCTTGTAGAGGAAGAGTCACTCCCTCCCTCAGGCAGCTTGATGCTGGGAAACCAGAGCTGCTGCTGCAGCAGCCACTGATTTGCTCTGTGCTTTGGGGAAAATCCCTTTCTCATCTTTGCAGGCCTGTTTGGAATAGGAAACGCAGCGCTAGCATGACCAAGCTGCCTGCCCCCCCTGCAGACACACCCATTCGGAATAAGGCTGCTTAGGTGCAGCTTCCACTGCACAGGACCCGGCAGGAACCCCGTTACTGAGAACCTGCTTCAGCTTAGACCAGAGCCCTGGGACAAGAGGGTGCACACAGCTGCCCTCCACAGACTTCCGAGAGGCAACAAGGGAAGGTAAAATAGCGCAAGATCCCCAACCGCAGAGTATTGCACTTGTGCTAAATTTCACACTATGCTTAATCCCAGCAGTAATTTTAACCCTCCCATGCTCTCTGGGCTCAGAGCCCCAAGGCTATACATTACAGATGTTCCTACCGCACCGAAGCCTTGGCAAAGCTCCGCAGGACTGGATCCCATAAGGAAGAACAGGCATGTTTCTACCTATTTTGCCTTGGAGATGGGCTCAGGATTTCTCTCATAGCCTTTTTCCCATTAGCTCCTGCTTTCTGCTACTTTCTTCACTCTAAAGAACTATTTCAGGCACTTAACAACTCAGCTAATTAGGGGAAGGAACCACACCACAATCTCTTGTGCTAATGAAGGACTTTGTCATTTTCTGGAACTCTGCTGTGAATGCTGCAGTATCCATTCCCTGTCTAGTATGAAAAGCCGTCTTCCTGGATAAGTACCGACTGAAACACACTTGCTTAATGCTGCTAGTCAAGGTCAGGCAGACTGTAATAAAAATATAATCACCAGGAACTAAGCAATTAAGTACAAAATGGAACACCGTAGACTCACAAATAACGTTGCCTCTTACACTCAGCTCTGCCTGACTGGTATTTCATATCCCAGAATAAGCCACATTTAGTTCTCCAAGGGAAAACGGCACTTAGAGTGCTTGCCTTAATTCTCATACTGATTTCAGAGATATATCCAAAGTGTCTCCAGGAAAGAAATGATTTATAAGGTTCGTTATACAAACTCCTCCACTCTATGCAACTGATTCTTCACCGCCCTGCAGCTTGTGTTGTCATTTACACCAAACCAATGTGCCATTCTACTAATTTACTTCCAGATTACTCCCCTCCCTACACAGGCTGAAGAACTTTGTGGAGTGGAAGGACAGCAGCGGTGGTACATCCAGACTCAATCAGCTACACCTCAGCAGTTTATGATTTTTAACAGCCTTTTGACTCACCATGTTCCCTTAGAAGATGCACATCCTATTTATGTGACAGATGTGGCTGAGAGCCTGCATGCAGCAAGTCAGAGGAAAAGAGAACTTCACACCATTTCAGCTTGTACTGACTCAGCACCAAACACTTTTTGCTCCATTTATTGTGCGAAGGACTGAAGTGCAATTTTAAGTAGTGTATTAGCTACGTGGCCCGTCAGTTCTCTTGCTTCAAGGCAGCGTTGTCAGGAAGGAAATGCCCACCTCAATAGAATTACATACAAATTACGTTCGATGCCTGAAGGTCTGTTTGTCTCCAAAACAGAAGCAGCAAGTCGGGTGAGCAAGTGGAGCTTGACCCTGGTTTGATCATTCCTCTGTGGCCAGAATGGTTATTTCTATCTGTGCACGGAGCCATACAGAATTCAAAGCCCACGCTTTTACTCTAAACGCTTATTGCATCCATACAACAGAAAGCAATCAGGAACTAAAATAGGAACTGGATAATAAATAGCCATCTGAGTGAAATTATTTCAATAAAAGGGTTCATAACAAAGATCTCTGGGTTGTATTTCATTAGTCATCAATTAAATATGGATTAAAGTAGTGGCAAACTAAAAGATGCCCAGTATGTCATCAAGCAATCTCACAGGCTGCTAGAGGATTATTATTATGCTTTCATTACAGTAATTAGTTTGATACATAGAATAATTCAATATCTGCATATGCATCACAAGGGTGAAAGATAAGTGCCTGCCTTTCCTCTTTCTCCTCTTTTTTTCCCCTCTACAGGTATCTCTAATCTGTAAATTAACAGGCAAAAAGTCCAAAATTACCATGATGTAAAGAAGCATTTTGTTTAAAAAACTGATTTGCAGTATGTCTCTCAGAAGATTTGCCATCTTTCAGAAACACAGATTCAGCTACAGCATTTTCTAACCACTAAAGCTGTTACCTCTGGCAGCTTCCCCATCCCTACCACGTCAACAGAGCCCAGACAACACCAAGAATTTGGTCAATAGAGTACCCAGAACCATGGGAATTAAGGCCAGCAGAGATGGAGGGGGAGAGCAGGGGATGCAGGTGCTTAAAGACTCAGACCGTGTGTTTTCAGTGAAACAACATGAATATGCTTTTGTCATTTTTAGTTTATTAGTTTCCATCACAAAATAGTCCTCTGCCAGTATAAACTGATGAAAGTCCTTTGTGTTCAGTGGAGCTATACTATTGACACCAGAGAGAGAAACACTTGTCTATATTTAGCCACTACAAGACGCAAAAGCAGTAGGTAAGGCAGCTAGGAGATTTATATCCAGCCATCTGTAAAGCATCATACAATTTTTATAGCATCGATCCAAGGCTCTGAGTCCCCTTTAGTACCCCTCCCCCCGAGCTCACTAAATTCTTCCGGGCTTTACAGTGTTTTTAATTTGTATGCTGCAAAAGCACAAATGCTTTCCATGAAAGTTGTATCACATGGATTAACATTTCCTAAGATCACTAATGATGAAGCGAAGCATGGCTCCAAACTCAAGGGAACAACAGCCTCGAGTCTTTATTTCAAATTCCCGTTACAAACCTGCAATTAGTTTCCTGGAATCTTTTTCTTCCTCCCAACCCTGATGAATAGCAGGAGTTAGCCCACTTACTGAAAAATATGTCATTGTAGTTTATGCAACTCTGAAACCTCTGATGGCAGCATTAATCTTTGTGTGCATGGGAGAGAGATCTAATGATGAACCAATTTGCTGGAAAGTGAAGCAGACACACGGGGCTGTGAAAAGGAACCCCTTAAATCAAAGGCATTATGGGGCCAGATCTTGAGATCTAGGGATACCTTTCAAATCCCATTGACTTAAAAGTCATTTGAAGGCACTGCACTTTTTAAGAGTAGCTTTATGAAAGGCTGATGGGTAATAAACAAGTCACTCCCCGCTGCCGGTGTTGTGGACTTCACATAGCAATGCTTTGTTTAAGAATTAAGCAGTAGCCAGAAGTTAATGGCTGGTATGTAGAGCCTAGGACCATGCCTGTATTATTTTATCCCAATGCAATGTTAGTGTTAATTGGCATAGCTACATTGACTTTAATTGCACAATGCCAATTAACTCTACCTGATGTTGTGGCACCCGCATGCTGGGATCCAAGCAGATGAAAGAAGTAAGAATTAGGGTTGTCTGATCTGCATTTGAAAATACACCTTTCGGATTAAGACTTTGGACATGTAAAATGGAGGTTTGTGGTACAAAGTGACATTGAAGTCATTAAAAGGCAAGATTTGTGTCTCCAGTTTAGACTCATGCATTTGAAAAATGGCCTTGTTTACATTTAGAACTAAAATAAATCAAGGGATAAAGGTATCCATGGCATTTTGTTGTGTCTCTTTTCCCCAGCTAAATTATATTAAACCTAAAAGTCATATTTATTTACAGTATATGCTTATCTACAATATCTATTTATTATAACAATTACACCAGGGCTTATAGAGCAACAAATCTAGTGCATTATTAAAGCCTACAGGTTTGCAATTTCCATAAGCAAATACCATACCAACACATACCGCAGGGACATTCATTTGGGTTGTCACTAAACTTTGAAACTAGAAGGAGCCCCATGTATCGGCAGCCTTGACAAACCTGATGAGATAGGAAGCCTGTCAAACAGAACACAAGAGATAGCGCTCCAGCAGCACTGCTGGGTAAGATGCAACATCATGGCTTCCATTAAGAAATATCTGCTATTTTGGTTTTTATCTGTCTAAAAATACATACTGCGGGGACTGAGTAGCTAGTAAAAATCACCTTTGACCATTCAGGCCATACTCTCTCCGAAAAGGCTGTCTGCCTATCCAGGGATACTGATTAACCTTTTTTTTGAGAGGTGAATATCAGATCATCTCAGAGAGCCTACTAAGAGGCTGTTAAGGACATATTGGAAATATGAAAACCTCACCCAAAACTGTCAGCCATAAAGAGAGTAAAAACCTATTTTGCACAATGCTGGACGTTCACAGGGAGAGAGGCACGTGCTGAGGTTGAGTGCAGACATTCAAAAACAACCAGATGAAGGACAAAGTACTGTCATGCTCAGAGTACAGAGGGGGAAGTGGAACATATGAGACAAAAAATAAAAAAGCTTTAAATACTAAGAGCTCATTGAATTTCCTTTAGATTACTTTGAAAAATTCTAGGCTAATGTTTTATAATCTAGAACAAGCTCAAAGCTGAACAAAATGCAAACTTACATTTGCACCAATATCCAATATATACCTCTATTTTGCTTAGTACAATTTGGACATGATCCTGGACTATATGTAAGTCACATGAAGCGTGGCCGATTACAATGTTACTCTATTTTCTTAGCCATTTACCTCTTAAAGCTGTTTGCTATACAGCCTCGCCACATAGCTTCACATGCATTTTGTCTCTCTTCTGTGGGATATGTATGCCAGAGTTTACTTACACGATATTCAAAAAAAAACCTAGAGAACAGATTGTGTTTGAAATGCAAACCAAAACCAGACTAAGCCTTGATTATTTTTTTTTTCCTCCTTTAAAGTATGATTTGACCTAAAGGCCACCAGTTTACTGTGAATTGCAACTACATATGGCCATCTAGTAAGAATCCTTACAGCTGCGCATTTGAACCAAGCCCTTTGCTTGCTGTGTTTCAGAGCACCTCCGGGAATCTATGATTTTAATCCCCTAATGTAACTGCCTGTCACATTTTACCAGTAAATTTGATTGATTGCATTTGCTTTGTTTTAATGAGCTCTCAGATGTGATAGAGATCTAAAAAGCCTAACTAAATACAATTCATTCATAGCATACACACGTACCTAGGACCCGCAGTTATGTGCGTTTATAAATGCACACAGCGAAATCAACATACGGAATTAAGATTCACAACATATGCAGACCTTCACAGCTGATCACAGTAAGAAAAGAAGCTACAATTACTTCCTCTTGAAATAGACTGGAGGATCAGGATTCATTTCTTAAATATATGGTGATCGCTGCCAGATAGCTTTCTTACTACACTCAGGTTAGCATGTGAGCTTTCATATGTGGCATCCTCCAATTTTATGCCCATCTTTGACCCCAGTTAGAGCTTTTATTAACAAAAGTACAGACCCACAGTGGGCAAATAGATACATTATTCCTAGGTGAAAGAATCAGTAAAAGATTAAACAATGGGCTTTAGGACAGATCTTTACAGCAGCAGTTAGCACACACACACCCCAAAACAAAGTCACAAATAAATCTGTTAATTTATGGTAGCATATGCAACTTTCCTTTATTTATGCTAATTTAATCAACATAGAAACATTTGAACAAATTTTTCAATGATCAGGTCATCAGCAAGATGCCCAGGACTGGGCACCTGACATTTACTTTATCAAAAGGAAATGGTTACAAGTAAAACAAATTATTACATGACAGATCCTTACAGTGCCAGGACTAAATGAGAATGATTGAATACATATGGGCATAGAGGGCAACTGCTAGAATGAGATAATTAGGTATTGCTGCACTCTAATCTGGGGGGAGTCCATTTTCTTTCTCCACAGAGGACCGGTCTCCATTGCTGATCAAATTAGTAAATTCCATTAAGTATTTCCAACTGCTGTTAAACTAGTAGTGATGAGAGTTATCAAAGATAGCCCGGCTTCACCAAGACAATCAGGATTAGTCAGATGAGCACCAGCTAACGTGCTTTTCTGCAACGGCCCCATATCAATTTACCACCACCCTGAGTTCCGGCATCTACTTTGTCTCAAATTTACAGCCAAATGACTTACGACTCTGCCCCCATTTCTTCTTTACTAGTACAAATACGGACACTGGCACAGACACAACTGCACAGGTGAAAACCAGAAGTCAATCTTTAGGACATCAACCATGCCATGCTTGCTCCCTGTTTCTATCCTATCAGTAAGCAAAAGGTAGTTTCCTCCCCATTGAAAGAAAACAAGCTACCTCGCAGCTACTGCAGGCTAAGCATGTACGCAGAATAGCTGACACTACAGGTTTACCCCACATAACCTGCACATGCGCATAAATCCGAAGCCCCTGAGGCCTGGGAAGATAATGCATTAATGTATGGGAGTCTTGTTAGGAGCCTGCAGCAGGGACACGTGCCCCTATCAATTATACATCTCCAGCGCCGAGCGGGCACCAAATGCAGAGGTTTCTCAAGCATCCGTGCCGAGCATCTGCACACAGATTTGCTGCCTACAGGAGACAGAAGCCCAGAGCAGCATTTTCTACCTGAGCAATTTTACTTCACCTATGCAAACATGCCCTGCTGCTGTAAAACATAAATGTTTTACTGCATAAATGAGTCAGAGCTCTAGAAAGAGGCAGTCACGCAATATGTCAGAGCCACTTAATCCAGACAGGCCTGCCTTTACCCTAGGAAACCCCACTTGCTTTTTAAGTGTCAAAGTTTGTTTTTTCAATGTATTCGCGTATTTTCTCAAGTTTGACTTGTATAACCTCAGCTCTTAAGTTAAGCAAACCTTCAGGGACAAACCCCACCAGGATGTATCTGTCTACACGCGCAGCCCTCACTGCCAGCGAGCTGGGATACCTGACAGTAACAAAGGGATTATGAGTTTAGGGAAGAGATACTTGCGTTCTACAGATGAGGAACTGGCACAGGAAGATGATATAGGGAAAACCAATGCCCAGAAGAAGCCAAAGTCATCACTGATTCAGCTACAGAGCCAAGAACATAGACTTGGCAAGAAGAACCAGATCTATACAAGGAGAAGACCTTCCAAGTCAAATTTCCATTTGCGTTATTAATAAAAAACCTCTTAGCAAACAACTGAAAGAAAAATTGATTCCATCCTCTAGCAGAGTAAAATCTAATCAAGTTACACAAGGTGACATCTCCAAAAGCCAAGCATCTGATTACAAGGATGGGTGTTTAATTAAAAGGGCTGTGTGCTGCATCTGTAAAGCTGCAGCTTGAGGAAGAAGTTTCTGATTAGATCTCTGTGGTCCAAATAACCTTTGCTGACATTTCTTCCAGGACAAGCGCAAAGTGGTCCATCATGGAAATAATGGGAAAGGACAGTGCATTTAGTAAACTCGACTTTCTTTCCACTTGTAAAGCCTTGGAAACATCCTTTCATAAAACAACTTAGGTGAGCAAGTGGGGAGTATCTGGTTTTGTCTGAATTCACGGCGACATGGACTGCCCTATAGCCATGCTTGTAATTACAACAGCCAGACGTCCAGGGCTTAAGATGAGATTAACTACTGCACTCTGAGCAAGCGTTCATCTTCCAGTGCTCCTTCCCAAAGTACTACCCCTGTCTAACAAAGAACTTGAGTATCGTACCGGTCCCACATATATTTAGAAAATGGCCACTTGTGTTGTTACACTAGCAGTTACAAACCCATCCCAGACCGGTCCTTCTGAAAAGGTCTGGATACCATAGTGGCACATGAGAAGCTTGTGCTGAGACCTCCTCAGATAGTACTATGTTGCATAAAGCCCAACAAAGCTCATTCAATCCACGTGCACTGCTGAATAAAAGTTGCTGAAAAATTACAAACCTCAAAAGCTGTCTCTACCTGCCTTTCCCTTCTCACATTCAGTAATATTTCTTTCATATCTGCTGATCATCAGAAAGGCAACAGTTTTAGTGTCACAGTGTAGTAATATCTACAGGTCAGAGGACAGTGTGATGGAGGGACATAAATATTAAACTAAAAAGCAGCAAGCAATAAAGCCATTAGAAAACACAAGTTTATTATACTGTTATTTCTCACCACCCTGCACCCAATGCTCCTAGAAAAAAGCATTGTGGTTTTATAAGATATGAAGTAATTATGGCAAAGACATCTTACTGATTCCAACTCAGAAGAGGATAGTCAGACCTATTTTATACTCCCACCTACAGTGAACTCCTTGTCCGAGCAGAGGATGATGATAAACTCACCAGGACTGTGAGTTTGCCCCTACTTGTGAACTTGGCAGGTACCTTTGCCATGGCCCCTGCAGTGCCGTGTCAGTATAAAAGGAGACAGAAAAGAGGATAAAGCAAAGGATGGGAGGTACCCCACAACAGCAATAGCAGCATTAGGACAAGGTTTGCTCAGGTCTGCCTGTTGTGAATGGGTATCTGATCCCTCAGGATAAGAAATCAAAGGCAGACAAACGTGGCACCAGCCATATCCCTGTCAGCTATAGAAAGTCTTATGCTTTAATCAGACTTCCCAAAAGATTACTTTTCCATTGGAAAACTACAAATCTTTTGATCAAAAAAAGCAACGAGTCCTAAGGACAAAAGCTAGGAGCTAACTCAGCTATACATCATCTCTGACATCTTGACCTAAATAAGACATCCCCTGTAGAGTTAATGAGGATATAATTTTATCATGTGCAGAGACACAAGAGTGAGCCTTTTAGAGATCCAGAAATGACTGTCCCCAGGCTAGGCTGATGCTAATGCAGGAAGCATTCCTCATTGACTGGATTATTTTAGATAACACTGAGTTTCTCTGATGATCCCCCCCAAACGTTGAGACTAAAGGCAACACTTCCTCTGGAACTAAACCACCAGAAGAGTTTTCATTTAGAAATGAATGTTAATCACGATAGCAGAATGCATCCTTCATCCTCATTCACAAGGCAGCTGGATCCTTAAGGGATGGACAAAGCAAGCAGTTTCTGGCTGCCCCTGAAGAGCACAATTTTGTTCATGCTACAGTCCTGACACCGAGTTGTCATACCAAGATACAGAAGACACTCAGCAAGCTCCCAGCTTTACCATACACGCTCCTCTATGATCTCAAGCAAGCACTAGACCTATGAAGTAGAAATAATAATCCTCCTTGGTAAGCAATTTAGGACCTTCTGATCTTGGCTGAGGCAGCAGCGCCTACAGTTAGAAGCAAAAACTACTTTCTCATTGTGTTTTATTTCAAACAACAAAGAGAAAATATTTTCTTCAAAACATTCCCATTCTAAAATATCCTGTTTCTTAACACAACAATACTCTTTGGTATTTTAAAAGTAAAATTTAAACAAAATGACACATTGAGAAATGACTGATGGAAGCAACTTTTGATAAGAAAAAAAAAAAAAAACCACAACAACTTTGAAAGGAAATTTCTGTTCAACTCTAGCTGAAGCAACAAGCCCCAGAATAATGGCATGGGAAGCATAGCAGTGAACTCCCAGAGCAGCTCCCACTGTCTGCTTCACACTCTCAATTAAAGGTCTTGCCCCAGGACTTCAGGAGCTGGTACTTAGAGTACTTTCATATAAACAGTTTACAGGATTAAATGATAAGATTAATGGGCATGTCTTTGTCTAAGAAAATGTAATCTGCAACATTCATTGAAAAAAGCAATAACAGCATTTTTGCAACCATGCAAAGTAAAATGAAATTAGAAAGTAATTGGCTGTAGCTCAAAATAAATAATTGTTTGAATGAGCACATTATAAATACAATGTATAATCAAATCCAAAGGATATATTATTTAGCATGAAAAGTAACGACAGAAACATCTTTTAAAGCATTAATCTTTTGCAGCAGCCTGACTCAGACTATGAAGTGAATCTTTCTCTTTAAATTTCTTTCTTTTTTTTTTTTTTTTAAATAAAATGGGGTGTTGTGGGGTGTTTGTTTTGTTGGTTTTTTGGGTTTTTTTAATAATTAGATGGAATTGTTTAGGACTCATCATTTATACACAAGCAGAAGTTACATACATTTTGAAAACAACTGTTCTATAAACAACATTTTCTTTCATTATGGCTCCTGATCATAACGTCAGTTTAAATGAAGACAAAGGAAAAGAGTACAAGGAAAGGGAGGTGAGGAAGGTTTCATTCTCATTCTGTTTTCTTCGCCTCGCCCACATTTCAGACATTGCTTGGAATACCATAGGGACCTGCCTTGGACTTGCTTCACAGCCCAAGTTTTCCTGGCAAACAGCTGATGACATGAATGAAATGCAATTGGAAGAGGGCACGAAGTGTGCTGCTGAAGAGACAAGGGTGAAGGTGCTACTGAGGGGTGTCTACGAACACTGGCTTGGTTTGAGCTGGAGAACAGAGGTAGATCAGGGTGCGTGCTACATCTAACAAAATGAACAGGGCTGACCCCTCAGGGCCGGGCTGGCAGAAAGCCATGCAACAGAAAAAGAGCTAAATACAGTGCATCCTGGGAAAGCTGTACCACAGGTAACAATCCATTGCTTCTATTATCATCACATCTTTGGTTTGGAGAGATACAAGTACAGCCCGAGCATTAAGTGTGTCCAGGTTTTTTCCTGAATTGGGACTTTTGCGGGTGGTCTGGTGGGGCTCACATGGGAAATAAAATTACAGCACAATTAGCACAATACCATGCAGCTGCAAATACTGAGCAAAACATCTCTGCATAAAATCTGAAAAATTAATCCTTGTAATTACTAATGCATCTTTACTATTTAACAACAATGACAGGATTTCTTCTGGAAAGACAATTTATTCCGCCAACTATACATTAAGGCACTGAGAAGAGCAAAATGCCGTGTCATCATTCTCAGTCACGCATATAAAGGTGAAATTGGAACATAAACCTGAATGGTGATATATCCACTATGTTCCACACCATATATTCTGAACTTCAAGACCCCCGTTCCCTCTCAACCCTTGTCACCAAATCTCTCTCTAGAGGCATCACTTGTGACATTAAACTTTGTGATCTCTATTATCCAAAGGTCAGCAAGTCTAACCAATACTTCCTCATACATTAAGACATTGTAGATGCTAATTATTATTTGAGGAGAGTGATATTTTCATCTTTCAGATGATGCAATTAAATAAATCAGCGTAGCATATCTCCACAGTGAAAAAATACTATAATTTAGCTGCTTTTGCAAATCCTACTTTAATTCTCTTAAGTGACTCATCCTAACTGGGAGCATCCATGGATCTCATCTTCCTAAATCACACTGTTTTCAGAAATCCTCAAACAAAAAGGATGAGTCACTTGTCTAAATCCATCTCCTACTCTTCTGCAGACTTCCACTATGATCACAAGTATAGGAGGGCACGTCTTCACCACAGGACTTTGCTACAGCTAAGATGCTTGGTATCCCATGCTTCCAAATCGAGGTACGGGAGGCAGCACGATCTGTCCTTCCCTTATGCAAGACTCAAACTTCACAACACAAACCTGCGCTGGCAGAGGGAGGAGGCAATGCCTGCAGTGTTGAACAAGGGCAGCACCAATCCCAAGAGAGTAGGTGGCAGCTGTGGGGAATGGGACATCTATTTGGAGAAAAGATGCAGAATTTAGCAGGCAACGCAAGAGCAAGCTGTGATTTTTGCAAGTTTATTCAATCCAGATTTAACCATCTCTATCTCAGTGCTGGAGCTGGGCAGCCATTTGATGTCCAGAAGAAGGAAACTGTGTTTTAACCTTCTAATTACAATGAATGGAGGAGCCACCCAATTAATTTAAAAGAAAACGCAAAACAGATTTACCACAGGATGTCCTACGTAGCCATTAGCATCCCAGAACAATATTTAGTTAAAAGGAGTTTAACAAAGGCTAATGCATGATTAATGTGCATGTATCCTGCCTTTCAGCTGTGCTGGGATAGAAAACCAGTTTATAGATCATATAACAAATCACCTCTTAAGGACACAGCAACATGCATTACTTCATAAAACACCATAGGGTGACTCTGCTTTTCTTCTTAATCGGCAATTCTGCTTCTGCAGCTTTGGCTCCTCATGCATTTTTAAAAGCTTCCGTCTTTCTCCTTCTGTCCTCCACATGTCTCCAAAATTACTTTCCAAATGCAATTAACAAGTGCATCAATTAAATCATTATTATGACCTTAGACATTTTTTGGAATGTTTGTTCAGGCATATAAAACCAGAAGATTGCTTGTGGCCCCCAGACATATCACCTAGTCTCTTTACACTGCTTTCACTTCTCCGAATCTCAAACAAGAGCCAAAGAGATTCATTTTCAGGAGGTGTAAACTGGTGCTATTCTGCAGCATAGCAGAACTGTAATTCCTTCTGCCAGCTGAAGTCTGACCCCTAAAGAGTACTAAAGAAAAACAGGAGGCTTCCACGTGCATCAAGTCCCAGCTTCATCTGTTGCGTACCAGTGGTTACCCTACACTCAAATGCTTAATGCAGGATGAAAGTCTCGGCAGCTTGCACGTGAGAACAGAATTTCACAAAGTATTTTCCCTTTTGACCCAGGGACAGGAAGCATATCCTATTCTGCTTCATCATATTAGCAAGGGCAGAATCTAATCTTCTACCTGCCCTGTGGCAAAGCATGCCAAAATCCTGCTCTTAGAAAAGCTAATAGAAGAAAGGACATAAAGACAGCTTTAGATTTTATACTTCATTCTGCAATGCAAAGTGCAGAACATGGAAGAATCACAGATATTAACATCAAGGCACAAGCCAGTATTACACAGACCATTGCAGAGTAAAGAAAGGAAACAACAAACTCCAGCTTCTTTATTCCAAGCCAACATCAGTCCAGGCTTAAGAAACTTCTTTTATCTTACAGTGAGATCATTCACAGTCCTAAGGATCTTTAATTTCTACTTCTAATTTATGGTACTGGCTGCAAAAGCAGAAGCGTGCGAGAAAGATATTCAAATTCTGTCATAGTTATTGCTATGCTGACTTTAAACAGGATCAGTTTTCCTGCCACATCCGTGGCAGTCTCCTTTGGGGATAAGAGGGATAGTTTCCACCAGGGTCCAAAGGTAGGAAATATTTTTGCTAAAGACAATCCAGGTCCAGAAGTGCAACAGTTACAATCTGCAGACACTAAAAAAAAAAAAATTATCATTCTTTGGCAATGGCTTCCATTTGCTCACCTAACTTTAGATGCTTTTCCACTGTTTGAGTAGTTTAACATACTGCAAAGGAAAATCTGCCCTGCTTAACTTGGGCATATACTTTAGTTCTTTGGGTTTCAGTGGGACAAAGTTAAGCACAAGCTTGTTTGATTCAGCCAGGTCCTAAAGCTTTGTAATTTCTCTGTGCAGCTACTGTTGGGAGAATGAGAATGCAAGAAGAGAACTCATTTTCCCATGTCTTCACTTCTTCTAGTTTGATATGAAAGGTTTTTATTTTTAATTAAGGAAAAGAGCAGTTTACAGCTGTCTTGCAAGATCACATAGCTCTTACCTACGCACCTTTGATTTTTTTTTTTCTTTTTTTCCTTTGCCAGAAGAAACAGGAGAATATTCAGGATTAAGTTACATCCCTTGTTACTTACACACTCAAGGCTTAAAAACACATAATCAATCTACAGCCATGCTTAACCTTTCCTAAGAACTTTAAAAATAACTGGACAAACATTAATGAGTTTTGCTCTACAGCAGTCCTGGTTTGCAAAGAAAAAAAAAAAAAAAAAAAAAAAAAACAAAAACAAAAAACTTTTAGTGAAAACCTAGGAGAGACATTACTGTGACAAACCGTATCAGGAAAAATATCTTCCCTGAAATATAATTGCATTCTTTGCATTAGGATGAAAGCCTATTTCCAAGCAATGAACTCTCTGCTTTGATAGCCGAGTTTGAAGCAGAAATTGTCTAGTGACAAAAATGATTTAATACAGGGAGCAAATGACTATGCCTCTCCTGCTAATAATGCACATATGCACTAAGCGGAAGTCATGAGACCAATGTAAACATGTTGAAGAATCAGTGAATAAAGATTTTAAAAGCTCTTTGTCACTTGGTACTGTGAGAGCAATGCTCTTAAAGCTATTTTGTAGCTACCCTGTAATGCTCTTACACTATCTAAACCAGGATGTAGGTTAGTCCTTTATAAAGGTTAGGTAAGTAATTTTGCATTTACCAAGGTAAAAACAGGCACATGGACAGTTACTGAGTTAGAAGTATGCTATATGTTACTGTAGAGTAGGTCAAGTTGTGTAAAACAACCTAGCTTAACGTGCAGTGAACTTGAGAGCTGAAGTCTCACTGGATGTCATCAAAACTTTAAATAGTAGATTTTCAAAGATGCAGAGAGAGTTTGAACGTTTTCCACTGAAAGCCAATGAAGTGAGGGAGAGATGGGGGGGGCAGAGGGGAAGAGTTCTTACAGGTACAAATACCTACCAAGGGAGAACAGAGCACCAAAATGTTACCTGAGGCAAACGTGCCTTTGAAAAAAAATCCCTTTTGTACCTACATGACATGGGTAACTTTAAAGTGAAATAACTTAGGAAAACTTCATCCCTCACCTGATGCAAGGGCCTGATCTTATTGAAGAGAACAGAATACCTACAAGGAAATAAGAGGCAGCCTTACATGTAACCTGGCTTTTCATGTATGGCTGCTTAACTTGCCCATGGTGATACCCATCTCAATGCAAAGAGCCCATATGCAGCCAGAGGTACCGGAAAACCACGTACGATCACAAAAATGGCACTCAAGTCAAAGCAGCTATTATATAATTTTAAAGCCTTTTGTTGCATCAAGTTTTGTTCAGCAGTGTAGTATTAAATCAGCAAGAAGAGGTTTTCATGTTATTATGGAGCATAGAAGAACATTGGAGTTATCCTGCACTAATCAACCCTCAACCTACACAACAGGGTTTTTGGTTTTTTTCCACATGATTTTTAAAGAATTCATTTTGTTTTCCAGAAAACAAGCCCATTTGTGATAGTTAACAGGTATTGTTTTGTCAGCTCTCAAGTGTGTGTGAGATTTAGCTAGGCAAAGTGCCAAGTACTGATGCTTCCAGGCAAAACCAGCTATTTAGGCACAGTGATGAAGAAGAACTTACTGATGCTCCTGAACTTTGCTTCCCCCCCCCTCCTTTTCCTTACTTAAAAAAAAAAATAAAAAAATAAAAAAATCAATCTCTCAAGTCTGTCTCTATGTTCTCCAGATTCATGACAGAAAACTGAACTCTCTTCACACTGTATAAAACTGGTGTGACAGATTGAAGTAGCAGAATGGTGGAATTGCCACTTGGAGCTGTAAAGTCACATTTATTTTCAGCTGACTCCGACCTTTCCACAGTTAAGCCTTCCTTCTTCTGTTTTTAATACGCAGTGCTGAGCTTTTATTATCAATAATGCAAAAGGTGCGAGTAAAGCAGAAGCTGGCCAAGAATCGCCAAAAGCTGATTAAGTAAATCTGCAGATTTACTACACCTCTGACACCCACGTGTCACCTTTTACAACTATTTCATGGTAATAGGCCAAATTATATTAAAAAATTGTTCTCAGGTATAGTTCAGTGAGAAGATGTACTGAAGCTGGACAAAGCAAGCCCTAGATTGAGAGTAATTAGTATAAGCAGAAAAGAGAAAGTGGAGAGGGCTAGAGTTTTGCTCAAGGTTATTTCCAAATCCATTTCTTAAAAGGGTGGAAACAACTTGGAGGAGCAGTTTGCAATCAAGATCATCTCCCATATGTCCTTAACAGCATTCAACAACTATGCCATTACAAGAGCAAGAGTTTCCATTCATAAATATCACCAGAGAGGGATTATTATGAGCATCTGGTCACTAAGACCACACCTTTTCAACCTGTGGAGAGATCTGAACGTCCATTTCAGTTCAGACAGAAGGAAGCTGATCTTCGCAGGAAAAAGGAAAGTACCAGAATTCAACAGCTCTTGCAGGTTAGATTTCTTTTGGAAGTTCATTCTGAAAAAAGCATATTTAGCAAAGTCTTCAAAATTGTTTTTGGCCAAATTATTCCATTTTAAATCTTCAAATGAGGCTATTTGCTCAGATCCATTCCAAAATAACTCTTAATAGGTTCCCATCCCATCTTGCTCCAGGACAACTTCTTTTTATAAACAAGCTCTTGGAATATTTCTGTAGCACAAGTGCACATGCTTTACATTCAAATATAGTAAATTATATTCTTTTCCTACCACACAAGTAAAATTCTCCCCCCATATGAAGAGGATTCAAGACCTATGTGGATGCACAAGATTGACAGCACTGGATAGCATGTATATAAAGCAGTTTTCAATAAACAGCTATGCATATGCAGTACTCCCCCCCTCTCTTAACTCAGACTCAACCCTAACAATGCTTTTATAAAACTTCAGAAGTTCCACATTTCTCATCAGAAAGCAGTTTAACCTTCATTAAGGAAGGAGTGTGCTATTTACTTTCCACAGCAGAGTCATGTCTCCTCTAAAGCCACTGCTTAAACAATGAACAACTATGTTTGTCAGGGAAGAAGGTGAAAATATTTCAATTAACTATATTACTTTAAAAAAATTCTTGTCTGAATGAAGGAATTTGTACGCTGGGCCAATTCTGCCAATGCAGCAGATTTCTGCATTCTTCACCCTTACAATCAATTATCTGATTGCAATGCCCTTGGCTTGACCACTGCTTTTCTCTGCTTAGCATTGGATGCTGACTGAACTCCTCAGCCCAGTGTTAAGCAGCCCCTCATTGATTATGTGCATATTGTTACTCCTATAGCCATGGCATGATGTACAGTCACCACAGATCCAGGATGCTTGCGCTAGAGACTTGAACAGCCATCCTAAAAAAAGACAATAGCAAAGGTGAAAATGATAAAAAGAAAAACAGCGATAACTCAGCAGGATCCTGAGGATGTAGCTGTACATACGGATAGCAAAGCCATCCAGATTTATATCAGTTACACACGTTTTAGAGTGGACGTAACCCCTACCTGCCTTAGAAATAGAATAGATAAGTAAGTGTTGGGAAGTAGCTTTTCCTGAGAGCCAGTCAATGTACAGACATTTCTCCAAGAACTTATTCCACTTTTTGCTGAAGCAGCAGATAGTGACCACAGTCAGAGCAAGGGTATTGGACTAACTGGAGCACCACTTTGATCAATATGGTAATTCCTATCCGGCTACTCACTTTACCCAAGGTGAGTGCTAATGGGGCCACACAGCATTTTTTGATATCTTGAAGTGACAGATATTGTGGTTCATCAATTCAGTAATTTTATCAGGAGTGTCAGTGAAACTAATGGTTTCAAGAATAAACAGCCACCTGCTGTCTGTCAAGAAATGATCTAAATGTAAAACAAGAATAAAATTAAATGCTCAAAAAAAATCTCCCTTAAATCAGTTTTTATATCTCTTTGCATGAGGACCCAAATATGTAGTATAAAGATTAAAAAAAATGCATAAGCATAGTACCAATTGCCCTAAGTACATCCCGTGAATTTATATTACCAGTGCAAAATGGTGTATGTATTTGGACGATGAGTATAAGACATTTATGCATAGCTGATACAGGGCTAGATCTGAATAATCCAATCAACACAGATACCTAATTGACACAGAATTTCAGTGGAACTAGAAGTTATTAAGCAGTACTTACACGATTAAGGAATTGCAGGATTTGGCTCAGAGTGTAAGGGACTGATCTACAGCTGATAAGTCAACAGAAATATTTCATACAGCTTCAGTGGAGTTCAAATGGACTGTCAAAGCCGCCTCCTTTACTGAGATAGCTCAGACACTTTCCCATAATTTTGTCATTTCTTTAGACTAGTAAGGGATAATGCTGAAAAGGAATTAATATTTCTCTTGCCAGTTTGACTCGCAATTATTGAGAGTCAAAATTAATATATTTCTGTAAGTTTTATACACGGGTGCGGAGCAGAGAGAGGAATAACGTAGTAATACACGTATCTTTATTAAAAATGCTACTGACCAGCAATTTTGCATTGAAGTTGTTCGTCCATGTTTATGGAACGTTAAGAATATACATATGAAAGGATACCATACAATTAGTACTGGAGTGCAGTACTGAGTAATCATCTTTCAGACAAATGTATAAATACATATGTGCATGCATACTTACATGCTATACTGAAGCTGCAGCACCAGAGTCAGCATACTATACAACATAAAAAGCATATTCAGACACTTTATTGGAAAACACTTCTCTTAAGGAATGGGAGATAATGGGACCCAATGAGGGAAAAAGGACTTGGGAAGCCTGTATTGATTTAGCTTGGCTATCTCTGGGAGCTATCCATGTAATCTTATTACTGCATTAAGGGCTACATTATTTTTTGCATTGGGATTAAGTCTATATATATTATGAAAGTCATGTGAGAGAGAGAAAGTCTATGGTCCATTATAATGTGCTTAGACCTTAGTGCTCCAGAAGACTATTAGCTACAGTCACTCATTCTCATTACCAAGGGAACTTGTGACAATATCTTCTTTGACTCATACCACCCTTTCCTCATCTCCCCCAGGCTCACCATTATCATTTTACAACCCTTTCCAAGCATCTTTATTCTTCAATTGCTAAAGCTAACCAGATGGAAAGAAGCCTAAAATCATGCTTTGACATGTCTGAAGAAATGACAACAAAGAAAACAAGTCACATAACAGGGAGGAAAAGAAAAAAAAATAAATTAAGATGACTATCCTTTCAGCCACTTCAAGAAGCAGAGTTCAGTAGGGAAAGACAGGAACCTCCAGACAACGGTGTGAGATCTTACAAAGACTAACGTAGAATAGATTTTAGTGGAATATAGATTTTTCTCTGGCATCTAAGAAAGAATATGCCATATCATTCCAAATGCCCTTAGATTTCCTTCCAAATCATAACCTGTACAAATACAGACTTTTCATTTTTAACATGTAGCTAGAGAACAACTAGATATGCAGAAATATCCACTAACTGCAGCACACTGTTCCCTAGTTCCCTCTGAATGGCCACCACATTCCAGACATGGTAACTGAAGTTTAATCAAACTCAATATAAAATGTTCCCAGAGTGTTGTAAGGACATCCTGAGGTGGCGGGGGGTGGGGGGGTAGGTGTGTCAGGGTGGGGGCACACAGCTTTGACAGTGCCAATAAAATGCTTTGGGCATAACATTACCTTCATTCTGCCCTTCAAGGTCACTGACTGTCACTCATGAGCAAAGCTTCTGTTCCCATTAACTAAATTCTAGTCCTCAGGCCAGATGACTATAGATTATCACCTTGCAGAGCAGACTTTGGCTTGATTTCTATTTCCTTCAGCTTTTTAATCTCCCAGAGGAATTTTCCCTGGCTACCCCTTGAGAGTGTGCAAATAAGCTCCAAAACGTGTGGCAGAAACCCCATAATATTCTCTCACCTTCCAATGAGAAATGTTTCACTGATGCCAGTTTGCCTAAGCTGAGAAATCTTTGCAAATTACTATTTCAGCCCTCAGGAAATCTCTGATCCTGGGTATTTCACCACATTGCTTATTAAAAGCTTCTTCTTGACAAGGAAATAGAATACTAATATCTACAATTTTAACCAGTTATCTGAAATCTCTGAAATTTAGCTAGGGTAAGAGATTTCTCCCATTTGTAGCATTTTTACAAGGAAGTGGTGATAGACTGGGAAAAAACTGTTGCCACGAATAGTTATTTAAAGATCCCCTGATTAAATCCTTTTCCATACAGCAAATGAAAACTCAGTGTAGAGACATTACTGAAAATCTTCAAGAGAGTTTTAAAAGATGCTAAACAAGAGTTAGAGTTTAACCAACCGTCCCGTTTATAATCTGCTTTTCCTTTACCAATAGTTAAGGTTAGTGCAGTGATGCTGACTTGGTGTCTTTTTCAGAGAATAGTGTTGCTAACTTCAAGAAAACAACAGGGCTGATTCATCACACCTCCTAATTCCACTACAGAGTTTTTCAGTTCCATGCCTGTGATACATGGCTGAGAACAAACGCAGAATCAGCAGAGAAAGAGGCTTAGATGTAAAACGCATGCTGAGGGTGTTTTACAGAGATTGTACAATGAAGTAAAAGTGCATTTTTAGGATTGCTACAAAAAACAAATGGGAAATCATTAACAATGGACTGAAAGAGCAGAGTCTATTTCACATAGGATGAAGATGGATTAGATTTTATGGGCACAAAGGAAAAACATATGGCTTCAGTTTGAAAGGCTTTATTTATTCTAGGCGGCGGGGGGAACCAAACGAACAAAGAGCCAGAGCAAGAATCTTCTTGAAATAGCACAATATAAATCTCTGAGACAATATACTGCATCAAGGTAGCTGTCCTGGAGGAATGAGCTCGTGTGGAAGTGCTGTAGAAAGCCGCAGCACCCACACACACAGATCATACGAGCAGATGGCACTGTTGAGGGCTTTTAAACTCACTGCCCTGCCCAGATGAGCAGGCAGAGCACAAAGATGCACTACAGAGAAAGCAAAGGACTATTTTGAGCATGAGGATATCGATCCCTGTTACTAGTACTCTACCAAAGCAGACCTAGCTTGTCATCCAGGTGATGACAGAGACAGCAGAGCCTTGGGGAGTTCCTCACAGCCTACTTGCACCTCTTCCCTAGCACCCCTTTTCTAGCACCTAAAAGCACATTTCTACTTCCAGCTCCTTCTATGCCCAGCACAATGTGCTGTGAGAAGGATTGATAGAGTGCCATCTACTGTTACAATTTAAACTTTTCCTACAGTTAAAGGAATCAAACTGAGAAATAAAACTAAAATCAGGAAGAGGCTCAAAGCAAGAATAAGCTGGGCTGGGGGAGCTCCAGAAATGCATGCAACAGGCAGCTCAGAACACAGCGACTGCATTCTCTAATGAACTTCAAAGCAAATGAGGCAACAGTGGAATAAGACTATACTTTGTGGCAGGGACTGAAAAACAGAACTGAGTAAGTGGAATACTGGTTTGCAGTAGAAGTGAAGCTCTGGACAAAGAATCTGTTTCCCAAACCCAGCCTATTTAGGGATTCTTTCAACCTGAAGTTACCCAGGCCTCATCACCAAGGTTGTCCTGTCTGATAGATACTTTCCTTGCCCAGGTAAAGGACAAAAACTTGTACCAGGTGGGAGCAGTACAGATGCCTCAAATACACACTTCTTAAACTCAGAAAGCAGAAGCCAAATTAGGAACAGGTCTTAGGGCTGCCCAAATCACCAGTCCTTCATTAACTACACAACTCTGTCCATCACTTAACTAACTGCATCTCTCACTGAGATGGAAAGAGAGACAGAGGAATGAGACATGCTTGAACTAGACAGACCCATTCTCTGATATAGATCAAGGCACTGATACATCTCCAAAAGCCTAAACATGTGATGCAGACATTTGATGTGGTTTTCATACATACAGGGGCAAATTTCCAATGGCTTAAACAGTGACCTTGCTTTCTTCTTAGAAGCATGCCATGTCAAGAACAACAGCAAAGCCCACAACCAGGTATCATGCAAACAGCCCAAGACAAACCACTTGTACAACAGCTGCTCATGCCGTTTTGGTGCTTTGAGGCTAGACAAAGCTTGCATAATTTCCATCCACTGTCTGGTCCCTCACTTTACCTCCTTTGCTCCCACTTAGGGACAAAACCAAGGAGCAGTTTAGTCATAAACAGTTAAGCACTTAGAGCAATGATGAGCCATATTGCCAAAAATGGACATCTTGGCCCAACATGAACCACTTTCAGCGTAAGAGGGGATTAGAAGCCATGCGTGAAGACAGTGCTCTCCACCAATTCTTATTAAAGCTGCTTCGTGTCTTGCTCAGATGTGCTCCATTTAATCAAATGAGAGGCAAATGATACTCTGCTGCCAGCATCAATCTGAAAATTATTTGTGCAGCAAGATACACTGCTAAGGCTCTGAATACAGGAGGTCACAATTTTCATTGCCCTATCTGTGTGTTGACGAAATGCTTATGTCCTTACATAATTCTGATGAAAACAGAATTATTTCCTAAGTATGAGAGAATCCATACCAGCAGGACATTCAACATCCTTCTTCCACCAGGCCTTACTCTTTCTCTAAGAGGAGAGAAAAAACAGGGTTAAGGTTCCCAGAGCTTTGCGAAGCCTAACTGGGAATTTGGCTTTAATTCTGTATATTGATTTGTGCATTAATATGCCATTATCTCCACAATATATGATAGTTGAAATCTAGACAATGTTCAAATTTATTGCTGCCCTTTTTTTTTTTTAATCTTGTTAAATCACTCTTATTGTTTCTTCCATCTCCAGAGATACCTAATGAACAACCTTCAAGTCAGTCATTAAGTCTTCCAGTCAGGAAAAATGTTAACTGTGCAAAAAGCACTTTTTTTAATATCATAAAGTTATAAATCTTAATAGCCTTAAATGTTTTTTTATCTTCGGGGTCCTTTGCCATTAATTTCAGCTTGGCTTTGAAATGCTCAAGAATTCTGAAGATCAAGGAGCTGCACCTGTAAGGAAACCATTGGATGTTTTCACGGGAAGGTTGCAAGTGAATGGCTTGCTTATTCCTAAAGTAGCATTTTGGAAATAACACTCTCATGACTGACCAGCAACACACACAAAAAAAATATTCAGACTTAAAATCCAAAAAGGAAGTTTCAAAGGCTTCACAGTATGAAGTAGAGAAATACCTATATCAGGACTGATTTGCACCACCTTGGGATATGCCCCCTAATATTTTAGGTACTCATTACATGTAATTGTTTCCAAGTCACCCCAGATGTTGAATACGGCACTTAGAACCTGCAGAAAGCACAGAATCTATTAAATGAGCCTAATTCATTACAGATTCATCTAACTGCAAATTATTCAGCCTTCAGCAAAGGGAAACAATATTGGCTAGGGCCTGCCTCTGATATTAGTCTTTCCTACCTCTACAGCCTCCAGTATGATTTTCGTTGTTTCTTTTTAAGTAAAACTGTCTATACACTAAACACAGTGAATTTTCTAAAGGGATGCTAAGTTTTACAGAAGGCAGAAGAGGTGTATTGGTTGGATTGGGACTGTCAGCTGAAGAATTTCCTACTCTAGTTCGAGGCTTCTGTTGAATAGCAAAAGCCTTGAATAAGTCTTGGCTCAAGAGCTCATGTATGCATCTGGGTATATCATCAGTTATTTTGCTGAATTTACAAAACCACATAGGCAACTAATTCCTGCAGCCTTTTCTGGTAAGTCTTACTACCCATATCATTTGGTACCTTTAAAAGACAGGTCTCTGCCTCAATTTCCTTGTCTAGAGTTGCTGAAGTGCATTATGGGTGAACTCGGGAATAGCCGTGAAATTGTCAATCTATTCAGAGAAATGGATCCAAAGAAAGGCACAGAATTTGCATGCAAGACACTTGCCAAAAACCTGCCTGCTCTTCCTTCAGTTTGACAGCTATTTCTGATCACAGCCACATCCCTTATGATAAACACTACCTGGGAGGTCAGGAAACATACCAGTCATGTCCATGAACCTCAAATATTACCATAGGCAAAGGATTTCTCATTTTATACACCCAAGAGACTTTGGATTAGTGTGTTCGTTTCTATCTCCTTTTTTAATCTGTGCTATAAAAAACCCCCAGATTCATAAAATGCCAAGGTAAAATATATACCGTGGCCACCTATAAGAGAGGCGTAATACAAAAGCCAGGGAATCTGGCAGTGAGCTATAACCTGCACAAATTCCATGACCCTGGTGATCGTGCCTATACCAGTCCATTTACCTGACTATGGTTTACAATGTAATCTTAAACAAGCTAGGCTTGAAATTCAAAGCTCAATGCATAAATTTATAAAAAGTTCCAGTCTGGACCATCTTGTTCCAGTTCAATTCTTTATTCAACCAGCTCCCAGTTTCCCTTTCACGAAACCCTTAGCCTTTTCTTGGTTAACACCACAAGATCCACAAGCTCTATCCTCTTACAAGCAATGCCATTTTAATCCCAGATTTCCATACTAGTTTAATATTCCTCTATTTCACCTAAACTCCCACAGCAGGTCAATGACAGACCAAGATGCAACCCATTCTTCTGCTCCGTGTTTGGGGTTGACACCATCCCTTAACAGCAAAGCCAAAGTCAACACCCTCTCCAAGCACCTCCTCTCTGCTTCTTGTAAACAAACTAATCCCTCTCTAAGAAACTCACTCAAATTCCTGGGTTGCCACAACGCTGCCTTTGGAACAGCTCTGTGTAGCACTACAGCAATCCAATTTTCTCACATCATACCCCAAGTGCTGGTCTGAAACTCTAAGTTTCTACATCCTCATTAAACACCTTGATGGGGCGGGAAGAAGCAGGTCAGCTACCTACACACGGTTCAACAGCTTCCAGGCTCTTCACACCACAAAGCAGCTAAAGCCACTCGGACCAGGCAGAGCGCTGCACTGTTTGGCGTTACAGTGACTGAAAATCCACCAGGGTTCAATTCCTTCTTGTTTTATACCTCATCCCTCCTCAGTGGGGAACAGCTGAACATACACTTGCTTTCTGGTTTATGCAAGACATCGTAATTAGGCACTAATATCTATTAGCAAAACATAACCCTGATGAGCTAGTGGTCAAAAGTCTTCCCAATTTTACTTCAGCTCCAGTATCAACTTCCCTGAACTTTTTCCACATCACTATGTAGTTGAAACAAAGTCTAGGCCTCTTACATCTCATGGACATTTGAAAAGTCTTGATGAAGCCCATGGCATTTGCACTGAACTCTGCCTGGTCCCCACCATGAGCTATGAAGACCTATACACAGAAACTTTTTCTTTACTGTCTCTTTATTTACCACACAGTTTTAATATTAGTGCAACAGCACGTAAAGTGCAGCCAGGTCTGTCTCTGCAACAGCATAAATTGTAATACAAGATATCATACAAATCTGCCTTATGATTCTATACCTCCAACTTTTACCCTAAATCCTCATGCTACAGTTTCATCAATTCTCTGAGCCAACCTACCCTAAAAATCGAGCTTATCTGGCTGGTTCCACACACTGTTGCAGTCCCATCTCTCAACAGCAATGCAGACATACCTTATGCAAAATAGATGAGAACAAAGCATTCAAATGGCAGCAGATTTGGGTGCATGGAAGCAGCAACAAAAGATTTACATTTATCCCTGCAAACCATGTAAAACATGCCATTGCTCTGACAAAGCAATTCAAGGACTTCTCCATGCATTTCATTTTCCCCTTTCTGTGCTGTGTCTTAAAAATACTTCTACGGATAAACAGTGTCTCCTCATAGCTTTTGTAATTTTCAGATAACCTCAAGACAAGAAGTTTTCCTTCAGGTAAAGATGCCTGCCCTTGCATTTTTCTAGAACACAGCAATTTCAACGCAGGAAAGCATCAGTTGGCTGACATACTGCAATCCAAGAGTTACAGATGAATGCAGCATTTTGTTGGGGTGGGCTGGTGAGGTTGCATCTATGCACAGGCAATCAGAATAGTGCCAAAAAAAAAGGGCTGCACAAACTACTGATGCATTGCAGATAAAAACGTAGATCAGCCGAGCTGTTTTGGCAGCAAGCCTGTTGGAGTGGAGAGCAGGAGTTCTGTCTCTGGGGTAGAAACACATATGTTCCTGCTTCTCCTCCCTTCCTTGTCCCACATGGCCAACATTTCCTTAAATACCAAAGACTGACTTAAGACAGTACATGTGTACAAGTAGCCCGTAGCCATTTTACAGAGCTTGGACTTCTTGGATATTCAGTCCAGCTTTCCTTTCATATTAATATAAATACTCTTTCTTTGTAAGAGATATAATCATTTAATTAGGCAACACTCATATAATTACATTAATTGTCCACTTTACCATTTATATAGCAGCTAGTTGTATACTTCAGCAGATGGCATAAAAGTATCTTTAGCCATATTGCACACACAGGGAAATGAAGATAAAGGAATACAAGTGACAGTAGAGTCCCAGATCAAACACAGCCTGAACTTGGTGTCACTGACTTCAGAGGCAAAATTTACTGATGTTAATAGGAAGAAGGTCACAGGAAACAAGTAAGAGAACAGGTAACATGACTCACATCATTTTTTCCATACGGTCTCTGGGTCACATTGCCTCCCTAGCTAGAGCGAAACCACTCAATAAGGAAGCGAATACAGATTTAGCTTCTCCAGTGTTGCTTGACTTGAGATGAAGACAACTTCTAGCATCTCTCCAAGCCCTGCTGGCCATAGGGAACACTGCTGCAACTCCACAGCACCTGGCGTGAGCAAACAGCTTAGCATGAAGTCAGGTTCCACTTACGCTGTTATAAATTAGACTGAAGCAGGCTTATTCACACTTCTTTGGCTCAGGATAATTTCTTTGCAAATGCACTTTGCTTTCCTAACATATAGGCCTGAGTAGAGCTTGAAAATTTAATTTTAAGGCCTTCTCTGCATCATTTCACCCCAATTTTGCAAACCCCAAAGGATCCAAATATTCAAACTACTGCTACTTTCAAAGGAGAGTGATGTCCATCGAGACTCTGGATTCAGACTTGAGTGTAGTGGAGAGATTTTAGGGCTGTTGAAATGTTTCATATTAGTATTTTACCCTTAGCTTTTTTTTTTTTTTTTTACTTACCACTTATGTTATGTGATTTTTCTTACTTTTCTTGATCAGAAAAATACATGAAACCTCAGTAGTCTTGCAAGATTTCAAGTTTAAGAAAATTATTTTTTCCCTGGAAAACATCAATGTTCCCTGCTGTTGTCCAATGAATTCAGTGAAACTCCAAATCCAGACCCACATCTAGAGGTCAAATCTGCATTTCATACGTAGCACCACAATGCGCTGAAACAAAACTGATGATCTGAAAATAGACATCCTTTTAACCTGCAGCCAGAAATGTTTTCCCAGAGAAAAAAAATCCTATTCTTTCCTCAATTTATACTTGCTTTCCTGCCTCATGAAAGCAAATGAGAGACTGAGAATATGAGAAAAACATTTCTATCATTTAAAAAAAAATCTCTTCTATTTGTGACACTTGTCAGAGCTATTGTTTCATATGATCTGCAAATTCATAACTAAAGGCACTCAGATTTCAAAGATTACCATGACTAACTGGAAAGCTTGGCAAGTTCTGAATTTGGCAGTGTGTGATGGCGGGGAGGTTTTTTGTCTAGTGTTTAAATATCACATTCTGCACCACAAGTTAGTAATGACAGCAGAAGAAATGTTCACTAGCACTTCACTTTTTTCATTTGTTCAAATCCAGAACTCTATTTTGCATGCAGGGGATTTATAGCAATTGACCCATCCTGCTATTATACCTTCATGAGCTCAGCGGCAGCCTTGACTCATTAAAAGCTTCAGGATTCAGCTCCTGCTCCTCCCCATGCTACCATGAACGCTCTGCTCCACGGATTTGATTCTATTTGTGTGGTGTTCTTACTCAAGTTCACTTTGAAAGTGTAAAAATTGCAATGTCAACCCTTCTGTCTGTCTTTTCCAGTAGTCTATGCAATACCTTGTGCCAGATTCCCTTATCTACTGTCATAAAGAAAACTTCAAGCGTTATGTATGTGAATTCCTTGACACCAGCCAGCTTGATATGAAGGTTTCTTACAGTGTTCAAGCCTAGCATGAGCACACCAGATCGAGAACAGATTTTAAGGTAAAAAAACCCCACGCATCAGCAAAATGAGCTTTCTTTGAAATCACTTTCAACTGGCTGAACATCAGCTTGCTGTAATGCCAATCAATAAAACCCTATCTCCAAATCCTGGCATCCACAGGGTAATAAAATGTTGTAAGCAGCAGAGAGATGTAACAGAACTGTAGAGTCATGCTGCTGCAATGCATTAGGTTACACAATAGCGACAGCCCAGTCTCACACAACTTCCCTTTGAAAACTCCCTCTTAACCAAAGATTGTTTCCATCCACGGCATGAAAAACTTACCTCCTAAGAGCACTGATCTGACAAGCTTTTCCACGGGAGGATATCTGAGTTGCCAAGCCTTCAGATGCTCCAGCTAAACCAGAGGACCAGCTATCATCCACACTGCCTGGCACTGGGCACTATAGAGCACTGAAGACTCAGTTCTCATCACAATAAGGCCTTTTTCACTGCTAAACTGCTGAGTAAGGACCCTTCCGTCAACAGAAACAATAATTCTCCCAGAGAAAGGCCAGGCTGAACAGGTCAGAGAATTACAGGTGTGATGGGCGAGAGGAGTGGAAGATCATGAGGTGAATTTTACAGATAAAAAAAGTATAAGAGACTAAAGCACACAGCCATAAAACTACTTTGGGTCTGAACTGCCACTGATCTCTTGAGTTTTATAACCAAGACTTCGTGCCCCAAAATACAAAACTCTATAGGTACAACAATCTCATTGAAAGCCATGGAAAACAGAAACCTCTCTGGGACGGTTTTATAAATCTGGAATTAAGTTGCTCAGGATCAGAAAAGAAGTTTCTAGCAGAGCTGATACCTGATACTTAATTCCAGTGCTGCCTGTTTTCGGGATTTGTTGTACTCCAAACATTTGCTTTTGTAGCCTAAAATCCCAACACCTGACGATGTCTGGAAAAAAAGAATAAAAGTCTAGCCTTCATTACTGGACTTCAGCTCTGTGCAAAGACTCAAGTCATCTGATGTACAGTACACATTAGGGAAATTTGGCATTTATCCCTGGGGAACAGCAACATGAATACTGCTAGAAAATGGATACTTTATAAGGACTTAGAGGAACAAAGGCGGTATGGCAGGAGTTGAATCAATTTTGAGAAGGCTTTATTAGTTCTCACATGTCCCTATGCTCCTCTCCATATCTCTACCGACTTGTCATCTCTTCTCTGTGACCACCTTTCAGCCATTTTGTACCACAGCCAAGTACAAGCATATGCCCAAGGAGCCATTTCAGGTGGGGGGAGATGCTGTGTGTGGTGAGGGTTGTGGGTGCTCAGCTTCCTGCCCGCTCCACGAATACTCTCCCCACACCGCAGTAACAGTTTTTCATACCTGCTGAATTTTATGCTCTGCAAACTGGGAACACAGCGAAAGGAATGGCAAGAAACAGTGCTGGCAGCAGCTCGTGTATTTCCAATGCCAGAGTAATTCCTCAAACTTGTCCAAGAGTCTGTATTTATTCTTTTGGCTACCCCAATTAACCTCCTGCCCCCGGAGATAAATGAGCAGAGTGAAGAACAGCACAGCTTCTAACTGAACTTCTGTGCTGAGGGCTCATTTGCGACAAGGAGTAGGTGAAGAAGGGGCAAGGGGATAGACACCTTTGTATCTCGTCCAATATTTGCTGGCCAGTGTAGAAACTCAGCACGTACAAGGCAGTTGCAGTCTATTGCCGGTATTAATCAGTATCAAATTTCTGCTCCCCTGCAGGAGCAGGGAGAAAGCTGAGAGGACATTGATTATAGCAGACAGATACACCCCATTTTTGAGGATGGCCCAAGAACAGCTTCATTGGCTATAAGCTATTGAAACCCAGCACTGGTTCCTTGGAGGAGACGTTCTTACTTTGCACCAGCTGAGGATATTCCCCAGAGAGACATATTGGTTGGGAGCAGCTGGTATATACCTGTGCCTATTAACACTGCTGGAAATAAGTCTTTAAAATATGTCTTGTCAATAACATTGGTTTTGGTTTGACTCACTCTTCCTTATCAGTGACTGAATACACAATACAGAATAAACCCCAGATTTTTATTAGTAAATACGCTACTTTCAGCTCTGACAGAAAGAACAGTTTTCCTCTTAAGATTCTCCACCATCCCACTCTTCAGAAAAACTGGTGTTTTGATCACTTTCCCAAATTACATAATTTCTATAATCTTGTTTTAGACTTTCTTACAAATGATTTCTGGTTGTTTAGATCACTTCAGAAGAACAAACGTGCAGTTGAGAATCCAATCTTGAATTATACATCTCAGGTTATTTCAGCTGTGTTTAGTGGCCAGCCCAGCCTAAACCGTGTCTATCAGCTTCTTTTACCAGCACTAACACAATCTGGCCCAGATCCTCTCAATGATATCAGGAGACCAAATCTATTTAAGACAAGGGTATTCTGCTACCTCGTGTCCTTCCATCTTCTTCAGGGAAAGTGAGGCCTGTAAAAGCCTTACTGCAGGATTTTTCCACCATCATTTTGTAGGGCAAAGACTCTTCCTTATCTTTCTGCTCTGTGTCTTTTGTATCAGAAGAGCCCTCACCACAATGAAACAAAAGCAAAACTTCTGCAGGGCCATGTCGGAATTGCTGATAGCCACTTTTACCACTCTATCCCTTTGCAAGGCATCTCATTGCAAAGTCAGAGGCCAAAGCACGAGATCTGGCATTCATAACCTTAACAAAATTACACACAACACAAACATAATAACATATTGACCATTGCTAGCAGTCAATTAAGTTACTCAAACCCACTTAGCTCAACTCCACATTCTCTCCCTAATGTCTTGAGGCAACCAATTCTTCCGATATATATTTAAGTGCTTAGTTCTGTGATCGCATAATGACATGTTTTTTTTCATTTTTAAAGGGCTTTGGTAAACTGTATATGGTAAGCCTCAAAACACGTGCATGGTTAGTATGACAAGTCACGAGGTCCCAGTTCAATATTGCAGGTGCACATAGCTCAAACTTTTTGCCCAAAGAAATATCTGCTGCCAAGTCCAAGGTAATATTTCTTGGTAGAGAAAATATTCTGTGTGCTAGTGAGAAAATCATTCAAAAGGGAGTTGCTTAGTCACCCAAAATACAATACCGAAAGGAAAATGGAGACCAAATTACAGCATAGCAATATGACTACACTACTTAAAATATATAGCATTCAATTTTGCTTTCAGGATAATAATGACACAAAATACAACCACCAGAATTCCCTTCTCAATTCTGATTTAGACCAATCCCTTTTCACAAAGTATACCCATATAAAACCAGTGGTAAAGGCAGTGAAGATGGTCCTGCAACACAGCCTGCAAACTATCTGTCAATGCGGTCTGAAGTGTGCCCCAGGGAGACAAAACTACTGTTACCCTGCATCGTGCTGGGCTGAAATCCTTCAAAACAAAGGATTACATCAAAGGATTGGGGTTCGCTGTGGGAAACCCACCCTTTGTTTGTCATATAACCACCCTGTCCACTGGTTTTCCCTTTCTGAAACACTATTATTCTTACCTATCACACAAGAAGCATAATGAATATTCATAAGGTGCTCTCAGACCTCTGGTGAAGAGGTATTATTGCTGTATCATAATCAGTTGCAATTCCCTGGAGCAAAGATGGAATTTCAGATCATTCCAATAACCAACCTCACAAAGCCTTACCCAGCCCTACTAGGGAATGGCGCATTTCCTTCGGTACGGCCTCTCTGTTTTAACAGCTTGAAATCAGACACTTGACATTCAGTTCGCCTTACCCCGTACCACTGTGCTGAAACATGATGGATTCAGATCACATTTAAATTACTGCAGCTCAGCGTATGACTCCCAGTTTCTAGAGTAGGTGTGAGAAGAATCAGCCCCACAAATACAGCTAATTATAAAACTAAATAAGTGAATTTTACATTAAAGTATGAGCAAGCCTCTCTGTTTTGCTGTTCACAATGTACAGAGAAGAATTCCTGCCGCAGAAACCAGGAGGAAAAATTTCTCTGGGACAATACATCCCACCATTCCCATCTTAATATTACTCCAGTCTTCAAGCCTATGATGACAGCTTAGAGGTATTTCCACTTCTTGTTAACTAGAAGTTCAGGTAACATTTGAGAATAACCATAGGAGCTATCGGATAGATATTCAGCTGATACAAATTGGTGCTGCTTTGTACATCAGTGAACCAATTACACCAGTTGTGGATTACCTCCTGACATCAAGACAACTACTTCCAAATTGCAGGAGGCCCCCAAACAACACTTTAAGAAGAGTCAGGTAGCAAGTCTTCTTTCTAACAAATGAGAGGATATGCTAACCTGCTAGACATACCCACATTGAGATCACCCGCTGCACAAAGGGGATTTGAAGTCACAGATACGGTACGCTTACAGGGGCACAGCTGTTCCCTTTCACAGCTTCGCCCTCCTCTGCATAGATTAACCTGCTCTTGCTCTCCTGACAGATGGGCAGCCACGCAGCCAGCTCCGGATAGCAGTTAGACAGATACCTTTGCAATATTGCAAAAATACCTCTTTCTGAATCAAACATGGCCTGGTGCAAAAATGTTGCCGGTTGGGCTGACTTATACACATTAGGTGATCTAGGACCTTCTAGTTTTGATGTACCTATTTCAGATACCTTTGAAAACTCAATAGATTAACTTGAATCAGTCAGCGCTAGCTGGCGACCTCCCCTCCCTCACTGCCTGCTTCATAAAATTGAATGACAAGCTGTCCAGAGGCAAAGCAAGAGGTGAGGAAGAAGAGATGGCAGCTGCCTGTTGAGTAGCCCCAGAAAAAATCCTGGTTGCTCTGATCAGACTTGAGTCAAGCAGCTCTGTTTGGAAGGAAGTCCTCTGCTCAGCAGAGACCAGTGAGTCAGAAGCGTAGGCTGTGCTGCCTTAGCAAAATTGAGCTCTGAAGAGAATAACAATGGGCTTTCACTCGTCTTCCTTCCTGTACCTAATTACAGCATCAAAGTGAAACCCACTGTGCCTGCATCCCTGCCCTTTTCCTGGTACCCCTCAGGCCAGACACCTGCTTAGTGCTGTTCTGCACAAGATGCCACCTGCAGAATTATTTCATTACTTTTTTAGACAACTGATACATATCCCTCCAAGACCAGAATATTCCTAACAAGTGAATGTCTCAAAAACCCCTCCAGGGGTTAGCTGTAGCAGGGAGAGAGTGTCTTATACCACAGAGTCCCCGAGAACATCATCGAGTTGCAGTTCACAACAGCCAGGAAAGGAGCAGACACTTACATTCCAGCTGCAGACAGGCAGCGGGAAGGCTGGAAGAGTGGTTTTCCCCATTTCACCTCTCTCCATCCAGTCCGCTCGCAAGTCAGCACTCTTCAGTAGCATCTGCAGGGGTAAAGCCAGCTCTGAAGATACTGGGGAACAAATGGAAACCCAGTGAGGCTGGACTTGTGCTGGGCCCTTGAAGAGACTATAGCTTATTCTTCTGCCTCTAGGCAACCAGTAACGTAATCAAAGTAATTACATCAAAGCAGCAAGGATAAGGGCCGCTATCCATCTTTAAGTCTTTGCTGTCCACACAGAGAGGAACATTCAGGAAAAAACTCGTTCTTCAAAGCTGACCCAAGGTACAACTAAAAGGAAGTCAGGTCAAACAAATTAGGACAGCACTCCTCCCCCATCTTATTTCTTTGTTTGGAAATTAAGGGACAATTAAAGCCTTAAATAGCTCTTTATTAATCCCAGGGGCAAGGGAGGGGCTGCTGAGAACACTGGCCCCCCATGCAGATAAGTAAATTCATTGCAGCTGAGGTTCTAGCCCTTAGTTACTGCAGTCCCTAAACCCTTCCAAACTGATAACCCAGCTGTATTGTAACTTGTCTGCCGAATTACAAACCTGTTTCCTCTGCAAAATGAAATGAATTCAGGGACATTCAATCAGCAGAACACTTTCTGTCAAACCAATAACACCTTCTTATGTAGTTTATCTGGCTGCAGCCACCTTTGAATAAATTACCAACCTGGATCTCAAATGCAATGTTTGCCTTTCTGTCCGTTTAATGAAAGGCATCATGTATTTTGTAAGCTAGTCAAAAGGGATTTTGCCAGCTCTAGTAACAAACACCTTCCAGATGGAGGCATTCCTTACTGGTCATGAATAGGGCAGGCCTGTCAGGGTGGGCAACGTAGAGCCCAGGGGCCTGCTGAAGAGAAGTTCTTCTTAACTATCATCATGCCTGGAATCGTACCCAAGATAACACTATTTTATTAAGGAAAACAAAAGTGCGGGAGTCCACCAGACACAGTAGGGGAACAGAGTGCCAGACGAGGCAGCTCACAGCTGTCCCACTCACCTGCCAGCTCCCGAGAAGCTCTGCCAGGCCCTGAGCCGCTTTCACCCCTCAGAACCCCTCCCGTAACGCAAACACACCGGCCCCTGGGGCTGCCGGCACCCCCGTGAGGGGAGGCCGGGGCCTCCCTGTGCCGGATGCGGCCGATTCCGGCTGGTTCCATGCCGGCCCCGCCACAGCTGAGCCCGGCGGGGGCGCCTCAGTGAGAGCGCGGTGAGCGCGGTTCAGTCATGGCGAAGGGCTGCCTGGAAGTGCGAGGGGTGAGGGAAAAAGTGTGAGGAACAGCCCTGGGAACAGCGAGGTGAGAGCCGGGAGGGCGGGGGGAGCGCTCCAGGGACCGGGTTGCCATCTGCGGCCCCTGGAGACGGGCAGGGACCAGCGGGAGGAGGAGGAGGAGGAGGAGGAGGGGGAGGAGGAGGGGCAGAGGGGGCTGTTACGAACTGGCTACAACCCCCTTTGCCTGTGTCCTGCACCGCTGAGGGGAGGTGGAGGAGTGGGAGAGGAAGGGGTGAAGTCGAGCCTGAGGGACGGAGGGGACAGGAATTTAGTGTTTGTCTTTGCTTCTCACCATGCAAACCTACTTTAATTGGCAGTAAAGTACGTTAATTTTCACAGAATCACAGAACGGTTTGGGTTGGAAGGGACCTTTCAAGGCCACCTAGTCCAAACCATGAGCAGGGACATCTCCAGCTCCATCAGGTTGCTCAGAGCCCCGTCCAGCCTGGCCTGGAATGTTTCCAGGGATGGGGCAGCCACCACCTCTCTGGGCAACCTGGGCCAGGGTCTCACCACCCTCAGCACAAACAAACAAAAAAAAATCTATATCCTTCTATCTAGTCTAAATCTGCCCTCTTTTAGTTTAAAACCATTAACTGTTGCCCCATCGCAACAGGCCCTGCTAAAAACACTCTCCCCAAAAAGTTTGTCTCCATTTTTCCCCCAAGTCGAGTCTGTTCTGGCCACAGCGGTGATCGATCAGTGATCTTTCCTGTCTTCATCTCATTCCACGACTTTTTTCATCTTATTTTCTCCCCTCATCCTGTTGCTGGTACCCAGTCCTCAGCGGTGAGCGTTGGAGTGCATCGACCCTTCATCTCACACCTCGCCTCCCTTTTTGTTCGCCATTTGCTGCCTGGAACTAGTTAATATCGCTAGTAAAATCTTTCATGTGATTATTGGATTGCAAAAACCTTTGGACAAAAAGCATAGCAGCTGAGTTGATCAGTTTAACATCCATGTCATCTTCAAAACAAATTTAAAAGCACATTAATCCTCTTGTATCATGGATTTTTGCACGCTGCCAGCTCCAATACCTTGTTTATATGAGGCTTTTGCTAATTTATCACAGATATAAACAAACCCATCGAATTTAGTAGGTGGTGGAATATACATCAATCTGTTTTAATTCTGTTATTAAAAAAAAAACCTCTCAGCCATTTCAGGATCACAGGAATTGGATAAATCATCTCTTTATTTCCTCATATTTTTAGAATCAACACTGGGCATACAAATGAAGGATGCTTTACGATATTTATTTCTAATGAGAGTTTTATCTAATGGTCTTAAAAACAATTACAAAAGCAATTATACCATCAGTTGCACTGGATTTTTGGATCCTGTAGCTGGGGTGGCTCATCCCATCTCAAGCCCTACTCCTCGATCTCAGTCACTGCGAGTCCTGTCATGATCTTCAATTAAAGATTGAAATAAACCCTGAAATACGAGATTTACTGTTCTTCACAAAGCATTTATCAAACCTCGCTACAGTAGTCTACATATTAATTTCATTTAATTTCATCTAGTGCAGCACATCCCTTCTTTGAATCTATGCAACAAACAACAGTCCGGTCCCCTCTCCAGATCCCACCAAGTCTTCATATACTCCTCTACTTCTGAGAATAATTTCTGAGGGAAAAAGTGTTGCTTTTGAAATGCACAACTACACAACAGCAACATATACTTTTAAAGCATCTGTTCCTGGTGAAGCTGATCCTGGAGTGCTAACAGAAGGAATTTAATCTCCTCCCATCACTTCTTAAAATACTTAATTTGAACATTAGTGCTGGCAAAGAGTTCTTTGAAAAGTTACATTCCATTTTGGTGTCTGGTAGGGCTCAAATCTTCTGAAAATCTAGCCCTAGTGAAGAAACTTTGAAAAGAAATTTGGCTCTTTATGCGTGTTGTAACTCTTACTGGAGCATTCAGCGCCTCAGTGAGACCAAGACTTGGCCCATGGTGAAGACGTTAACAGATCCCTGCTGCAGATGTGGGGAACATCTGTCACACGGAGTCAAGGTGTTCTCCTCTTGATGATATTCTTTTTTGCTTGTATATTTTTCTTAGGCTTTATATTTAGTCTCTGGCTGCTTCATGCCTGACTTGCTCAGATATTTATAGATGCTCTTACACAGATAATCCGGGAGAGAAAAAAAACAAAGGAAGATGTTAAAAAGAAAAAATGTTCCATTTAACAGTGCTCTTCAAATCCTTGAATTCTACCGGAATAAAAGAAGAGAGGAAAAAATAAGATAAATGCATTAGGGCATGGCTAGAGTTAGATACCACCCAATCTTTTATAACAAAATGTTACAATAAAAATATGACATTGGGAAATAACTTGCCTTAAGCTTGATGTTTTTCAACTGCTTCAATAAGGAACTGAGTTTAGGTGGGTGAAGTTTTATGGCTCTAATAAGAAAGGTTAGTTTTCTGGCGCTGCTAAGCACTGGAGTCTTATATTAGCTTTTTATAAAGAACATAAAAACTGTAAAAATCTTTGTACCAAATTCTACACAGGAAAAAGGTGTCTTTCAATATATGTGCTTTAAAATGGCCTCTTTATGGGATTTTGTTGTAATATGTTTACATTTTGATTATTCTTTCAGGTTAAGTGTAACAAAAGAATCTGTAGGCATTCTAAGAAAACTAAAGTCATATTTTTCTAGATCTCTTTTCTATATTTCCATACCTTTTATCCTCATAATTCCTCATATAGCTAGGGGACCCCCAATCAGATCAGGAGACTAAGACACCGTCAGTTGGGCAGATAAGTCATATTCAGTGTCCAACCCTGTGAGATTAGATAAGCAGTATGCAGAAAAGAGGATGATAGCAAATACCAGCTACTAAGGAGATGAGACGAAGATGGTGGTACTACAGTGATTTTGATTAGTGTATAGGGATTTCTTAAAGAAGTCACTCATACAAATCTGCATAACACCATCAACTTCAGAGCACCCAGTTCTGAACAGAAGGGAAAACCAGAAGATCCTGAACCGGTATAAATTGCTGCGATGCTGGTTTCAGTGCTGCTGGATTTCCAAGAGCTGCACGTAGTATAAATCAGTGTCCCTCAGTAGAGCTTCCCTACTCTGTGGCTGCTGAGCATCGGTCCCTCAATGCCCAATTTCTTTCCTCAGACTATGACACCGTTCAAGACAGATGTTAGGATACAGGAGTTACCAGTGTGAGCATGTCTGAGAGCACACTGGGGAAACTGCCTGTAAGGGCTAGGAGAAAAGTTAGTTATCAGTCATTTCTCCTATCTCTTTTGCTGCCATTAATAACGTTAACAGGGTTGATAGCTTTCTGCCCGTCCAATAGCAGCTAAGTGGAGAGGTATCAAAGAAAAATCTAGGTCACAAATAACCTTTACTTATGCCTTTTCTTTAAGAATGTTTGAGCAGGACATACAGGTATGCTCCTTTATCTGGGGAACTATACCTGTGAAAAATATAGTCTTTGTAAAGTCTCGGGAAATATCAGCTTTACTTCTTTACAAAACGAGGACACCTGATTCTTCTCACTTTCTTTTCTGGTTAAAAGGACACCAGTTTTTGTTAAGCCTGCACAAGTTGGGACAGTATTGGTTTGCAGGAAAACAGCTGAGGATTTGAAATTCTAGTAGTTTCTTAAGAACAATTCAACTGCAGCACAAATATCACTCAGTCTTTCAAGTGTTGAGTAACACCAGTTGTTTTATCTGACTTCAATGGATACACAGTCACTGTAAGAATAAAGAGCCAGAATATGCATTTCTGCCTTAGTAGGACTTTGAAAACATCTAGGGGTTTTCAATCATTTATATTTCAGCAGCGATTATGTTTTCAGATCCAGTAAAAAAATCTTTGGCAGATACCTGGCATATTAATAAAATTATACATTTAATGTCCATACACCAAATCTCAGTTAAAAAAAAAAAAAAAAAAAAAAAAAAAAAAAAAAAATATAATGGGATTTCTAGCACTAAATCTTCCAGATTCACAGAACTCAAAGTCTTCAGGATGGACTCCACTACAGAGCAAAAGAAAAAAGAATATCATTCTTTCATAAAGTACCACAGTTTCAAGTTTTATTCCTTTTAAAATTTCAAGCTCAACATAGTTGCTCATGTCAGACAACATTAAACTGATGTCTTTAAGAATTGTTTTTGTTGCGGTTACTTTCAACTTATGTTGATATTTTTCTTTTTCTGACAAATATTTTGTCTTTGTACATTTAAAAGTTACATAGTTTGCTAAAAAAAAAAAAAAAGGGAAGAAAAGCAAGATTTATTCCTATCTGTGCCACCAATTTTCTCTACAGCACTCCAGGGCACCTATAAAAAGTATTCATCATTATTAGTACACTGTAACAGCCTCAAAACTTGTAGAAAATAGGGTGTTTAGGACCAGCATTGACAAATGCTGCAGTGGTTTTGCTGAGAGCAATACACAGGAACCATTAAGCTTGCTCAGGTAGTACAGCATCACTGACTGCTGGCACCACACCGAAATCCGTGAGCTCTGGGTCTGGCCCGTGGGTCAGCCTAAGAGTACCGCTTCACCAAGCGTGGGTTTAGCACAGCTCCAGTGAAACACAGGGTATTACTTCAGACGCTCAGGCGGTAGAAAAATATTATACCCCAGGGTAAGGAAGAAGCAAGAGATGTTTTACACTGATGAAAATCTGTGAAACTCAAATGCCTCCCATGGCCGCTGCCATCTTGCTGAAGTAATCACACCACCTCAGGCTTTAAGCTTTAGCTAAAAGCACGGTCTAATCCTGCTCGGTTAAAATTTGCAGCAGTTTGGTTTCTGTCTTCATCCTCCTTTTCTGCCGTTCTGTGTGCACGCTGCTGACTTTCACCTTGTTATATTACTCTATATTCAGTCTTGCAGTTCCTACCTCAGAAAATTTCTACAAATCAGATTTTGCTTTCACAACCAGAGCTATACTTAGCAACAGGCACAGGGTTTTTCTTCATCTCATGATTCAAAAGGTTTATTTTTCCTTCCTGTAAAATGTGTCCAGGGTCTGAAGATTTATCAGGCCCGACTCAGCCATAACACACCACATTGCTGTGCTCTCTGCAAAGACACTCAGGGTAATAGCGGTCCAGCCCATGCATAGCTTTGGTGATAACTCTTCAAGAAGCAGAATATTAGTGTTCAAGTCAACATCCACTGGAAAACAATTGCAAAATTACTTCTGACTTCACAGGGGTACAAAAATGAATCCTTCACTAATGTTACTAGTTCAGCACCATTTTTTTTTTTTGACCTGTTAATCTAATGGCCTTTCTTGTTAATATCTTGTTGCTGAGGCAGGAAAACACATATGTATTTAGAACTATAATTTTTGGCATTTCTTTTGAGAGCTAACTCCCAGAGGCACCATTTGCCTCTATCACTATATATAATTTTTTTCTTCTCCTCACTGTTCCTTTCAAGGGCTTTTCTTTCCCCTGCATCAGACACAGATCAATCTAGTGGCAGCTAATGTCTGGTTATAGGAAAATCTGATATTGAAAGCCTTGAAGTGATTTGTAAAAAACACCCTGTACTTTCTCTCCTGTTTCTTGCCCACCAGCACTCAACCTCCCACTCCAGACAATAACTCCACTCTGGTTTTCCCCTACTGCAAACGGCTCATTTCAGTTTGTACCCTACTTGTCGAGTAGCAGCAAGGTAGCACGTGGGTTTGTTCCACTATAGCTGAAGTGGTCTAGCGTGTGATTTTTTTTAATTTTTTTTTTTTTTTTGTGGGACAGCACTACATAGCAGTATACCACATCTTTATACAGATACTGATCACTTTTGGGAAGCACAATAATTTTACTACGCTAAATTGACATTGTTCGCCCCTAATTGCCTTCCTGTCTGAAGTTTGCTCCACTGACCTCCCCAGCTCCCCCTCCTGCTCAGTCAGAAACTGCTTCCTTTGCAAAACAAGTAGATAGCTTGTGACAAGGTTTATCATTTAAAAACCTCATTTCATTGCTTCTTTTTATTGAAAATACAGTTGCATTTCTATTACCCCTTCCATCTGTCTGTCCTGTCAAAGGCCATTAGTTAGAAATCTCATTATAATTCCTCACAGAGTCCATGAAATTAATTTCTTTTTATGGTTCTGCAGCCTGAACGTTTCTATTGTAGTTATGCAAGACAAAGAAAAACCATTTATAATAATGTCTTTCCTTCCTCGCTGCAAGGGAATGCAATTCTGCTACATCCATTCCTTTTGCCTCCTGAACACTCCCAGTTTAAACAAGCTATAAGGGAATTTTGCAGTCAGGTCTCTGTCCAGACCTCAGGGCTTTGCTGCAGCTGGAACAGTAGTAGAGACCAGACTCCAAACAGCAAGTCCCACACAACTTGTGATTTGAATAATCTACTGTTTTTTTCACAGGGGTATGGACTGTACTACCATGGTCCTTAGGTCCTAGAGGATTTGCCTCACCTGCCAATACCCCAAATTCTCAGGAATAAGAGGGTTTAGATGACCAATTCTAGCATTCCCTCAAAGCTAGATTTCTAGAAAGTGGCAAGCCTGTTCCCAAAAGCCTTGTGAGTCATATTTTTAACCAAGCAGCATATTGAACACATTCTTGTTTCTGCCAGTTCTTCAGGAGGTCTCATCTAGGCACATCTGAAAACTACTGGGACCCTTAAATATCACTTCAGCCTCCAAATATTCAGGTTTTTTAAAAATGAAAATTCTTAAGCCACTGAGAAAGAATTTTAAATGGTTACACCAAACTCTCAGCTCATAGCAAATGTAGGGGTAAAATCTCTGAAGGAAAATCCTTATTAAGCTATTTGAAAAATAAAAATCAATAGTACTTCCTGCCTTGGTTTGCTATCTCATTTATTTTGCTGTAATTTTCTTTAGCACTACCGGCCCAGTCACTTTTAATCAGATCTCCAGACTGAAGCGCTCCAGGAGTTTAACTTGAAAGCCAAGGTTATCTTAAACCATGTGCACAATTCTGTGTCTGCTTCAGCATTATTCAATGACTACTCCAATGACTCGCATCATTTGCTGTACACACAGCTGGTTTGTCAAAGGCCGTCTTGCCAGACCCTGCAAAAGTGTTTCCAGCTCCAAGAATCGGTATGTGTTACACACTTGTGATACCTCAGACGTCGGGTTGTTACATTTGATTATAGCATGCAAGTAAATATGGAATGAGGCAGGACGTGAGGTTTTTTGCTCTGGTTGAACTGGTTGTTTAAGATGAGAAAGCAGAAAGATCACCCTTGCTGTGCTCTTAGCAGATGTGCAGCTGGCTATGTAGAATTTTCGCTTTGGTAGCTGAAACCCCATAGAAGATGAGGTACAGGATACAGAAGAACTGTCACTGGAAGCTTCCCCAATACGTTTTCTCCCCTTGGGTTTTTGCATTAGCCGGGTGGTGGCACTGAGTGTTCATAGAGAATCTGAAATAGAATATTGGTATTAAGGACTACAGAGCTTTTGAGTAAGGCTCAAGACATCAGGATCTGTGTAAACTAACTACAGTTCTTGCAATTCATGTGTTTTACAGAAGAACTCTGCCTGCCGGGTGCCTGATCGGCTTTAAGAGCTTGGCTTCACGCAGCAAACTGAAAGCAGTCACCACAGACTTCAAGAAGGGTTTTTCCAGTAGCAAGAGCTTTTCTGAAGACTTCAGTACATGCTGAATTCCATACATCATAAGATTTCTTCAAGAACAATCTGTACAAGTATTAAAAATACAATATCCAAGGCCAGTCATGTTCTAGCTTATTTTCCAGCTGAGGGCTTTCAGAGGGTCATTGTTTCTGCATGTGCTATTATGGAAGTATTTGGAATTGTGCTTGTAAGCAGGCTTTAATGGCTCTCAGTATATTTGCTATCCTGTTCTGAGGCTGTTATTACAGTGGCCAGAGAACACACAAGATTGTCTCTTACAGATACGGACCGTGCCAATCCCCAGATCCCCATACAGAAGTTTTAACAAACCACTCCCCTGTTTGGTTCAAATCACAACTGAGTTCACATGGCCTCTGTTTAGACTGACAGGTAGGAGGAAGTGAAGGAAGAAATCAAAATAGGGTCTAATCCCAGCCAAATATTGCAGCTTAGAATCCTCTAGTTCTTATTGCCATCTCCAGAAGCTGTAACAATGTCCAGATGAGTAATCTGTTTCAATTCTTCTTTATCTGCACAGCACACGTTAAATTCTGTGTTGTCATGCTGACACCTCTGCATGACAGCAACATAAACTCCCTTGAACAGCTCATGCCTGACATTTTCTAGCAGATTTTCTAATTAGTGAGGGGCAAGGCTATTTGCCATGCAGGGTTTATTTCTGTTGGTTCGTTATTGACATGTTATCTGCTTGCCATGGTGAAGCATCTTACAGAACTGCAATTAAAATACATGAGTTGACTTGCCCTTCTTTCGCCTTCCTAGAAGAATTACCCTGCTGTCTAGTGTTTTCCTGCTGCTTATACATGCCACTCAGTTCTTGCAGAAGGGAGGATCAAATCCATCCAGAAACAAAACAAATCCATACTGCATTCTGGCAGCATGGATTTATTCCATCAAATACTTATTTCTATGTCAACACTCAAGCCCACACGAGACCCTGCTTCAGTCTGAGTTGTCCAGCACATCTTGGCCATATTTGAAGTTTCTGATTGATAAGATTAAGCTTTTCACTAGAGATTTGAGTGCCCGTAATGTGTAGGGAATTATGAAGCAGTCACTGTTTGGACTAGGGAGTCTGGGACTTGGAGGACTTCATTTTTACCTTAGTATAAATTTACATAAAACATGTTTTAGCTACACTTAGTAATTAGAAACACACTGCAGCTCAAATACAATTACTATAATGGACTATGTTACATTACCTGTCCCATCTTCAGTGTCAACAGGTTTTTCCAGAAGAGTAGATATTGCTGAGTCTCTTGCTAAGATCAAGGACTATATATCTCCTGAAAAAATTATATGTTCTGAGACTCCAGAACGCACAAAACAGTCTGTGCTTCCTGTGTGACAAGGAGAAAAGCTGCAGTTGCACAAATAACCTTTCAAAAAACACCTGATAATGAATTAGCCTGGATTTACTCCCATATGCTGCATTTGACCTCAGTTTGTAGGTAAAGGACAGAAGAAGATAACTAAATCACTTAACAACATCCAGATACATAGCACTACTTGAGATAAACATCACAACAGAATGCTCCCCATTTACCTCAATAAAATTAATTCATTCCTTACCTAACAAGCTAGGAAACAGTCCTGTCCCAAGACTTATCCCTTGGACTGCTGACTGAAGAGTTTCTGTTACTCCACATATCACTAACCTAAGTATATAAAGCCCTTTCCTGGGGGAAGAAGCATTTGTTTGCTGAGAAGTAGCAGAAACAGCCAGAAAAGATCAATTTTACACTTCAAGATTTGTAAATGAGTTAAAGAAATCCTTCCTGAAGGCCATGTCAAATAAAGACATCAACTGTAAGTCAGTTGAAGCAAGCCACAAAGTAGAAACAGTCTGCTGTATGAATTGGTATATGGTATATTTATCTGAGTGTTCAACTGTTACTGCAGGTGCCAAATCTGACATACACTTTCATGAGAAAAAAATAAATCAAGACTGCAGTTCCATTCACTGTTTTGAGCAATACTGCAGCAACCTGCCTCATGTGTATATTTTGTTGGCTAATGAAAGAGGTCTGGTCCTTCAAGTCTCAACTGTGACAAATACTGCTGATGCTTACATTTTGAACAGTATGTGCCTCAAGCCAAGTACCTAATTCTACAACCAATGCTCAAGCTAGGACAGATCAGTGGTCAAACATACAAAACATCTACACCTGACTTCAGCTGAGTTCCTTTGCAGATCATGAAGGTAGGCACCCAAACATGGTTAGATTGCTAGTGTTAATTTACTACCTTTTTCTCAGACTGGAGGCTCATTTGAGAGCCAAGACCAGCATCTACACATGAACATTTTTGCTTATGGTGAGTCAAGCAAACCAAGAGAAACAGCTCATCCATCCTTTGCATCAGTATGATCAGGAAAACAAACTGATGGATGATCCAGAAATAAAAAACATCATTTATCAGCTTGCCTCAAGCCTGAGATTTTTAGCTTTTTCCATAGTTACTAATCTTTCTTGACAAGAAGCTTTTGATCAACTGCTTAGTCAACAGAAAGCCCTAATTTGCAGTGCCAGCAGTAAAGCTGCCTGTTCTGGAGGGTCAACGCTTCCAAACACTCCTGTGTGATATCCTTGCTGAGATGGTGATAAAGGAAGGGCTGGCTTGTGAAATCCCCCTAGCTTGCCTTGCTAAAGAGCCATATCCATCAGTTGTGATCACGGTTGTGGCTTTTTACTTTGAACTAGAGCGTTAAGCATGTTTAAAGACTGAAATCAATGCAAGTTATCCTGCTAGCACAAAATAAAGGAAGTTACTTTTAAGCAAGCTCCCCTAGAGCAATAGTGTGCGTGTACAGAGCAGGGGAAAGAAAAATTTGGATCCTGTAAACAGAATACAATTTACCACCAGATCCTCAGCAGATACCGTCTCAGACCACGCTGCCAAGCTGAAGTGCAGAAGAGAGTCATCATTGCAGTAAGGCTCTTGCCTTGAGCTCTTGGCTTCCAGAAAAACACCACCACCTTTTCCTCCCCTAAGAAGAACTTGAAACAGATTTATGAAACAGACTCCTGAAGATTATCTTAAACTGAAGAAATGGAATAAATCTCTGGACAGACAGGTTTCTTGTGCGTGCCAAGCATCTGTTTAGGGATCATTTCTCTTTAGAGGACTGCTAGTCTTAGGCGGGACCCATTTTAGATCACACTGTGAATAACCACCCCTTATCTCCCATGGCTACTTTTAAATATCTCTCTGGAATATCAAGCAGGAAGCCATGCCAATTGCTTCTGCAATAAGTTACTGTAAGAAGATTCAGAGCAGGTAAAAAGAAGGCATTATCAGATAAATCGAAGCAAGTTTATTCAACCTTCAGGACATCTCACCTGAGATAAGCACCAGGGGCTGAGAACATAAGTCACCTTCACAAAGGTATCAGCAGTCTTAAACTTCCCAGCTGCTCTGTCAGGGCAATAGCAAGCCAAAGGTCTAGGAAAGTTTGGATTCAGTCTCAAATCCAGTGACTTTGTGCTTACTCAGCTCTTGCTTTGCCACCCCTCATTTACCGAAACCTGATGAAACACTGCTGTGATCACATTAGCACATTTTCAGAGGCTTACAGCTCCCACCACCGGGGCACAGCTGATAGCCCCCACAGTGCGGAGGGGCTAAAGCCAACCCCCTTCTCAACAAGCTGCACCACACACACGTGGAAGTCACCATCTCTCAGCCAGAAGGGCAAAAGCTCATTAAAATATGCTAACAAGGTCTTCTTACTTCACCTTTAATCTCGGAAGGAAGTTGCTTCTGTTTTCTCAGTTTCCCTTAAAGTCAGTCGCTCCTGCCTGGGAAAGAATTTGATTGGTTATCGTATCTTTCTTCCACCATCTTTTAATTTCTTAATGTTTGATTTCTGTCTTGGTAAAGAGAGAAAAAGCCAAGTTAAAACAGACAGCAAGCATTTCCCCAGTGACCCCAGAAAGAAAGCTTAATTAACACTTGGAAATCCCTCACACATCTCAAAATCGCTCAGCGCTTGTGGATAGGCGGCTGCTGGCAGCTGCCTTAAACACAGGCTCGTGAGCTGATTGTTACAGCTGAAATTAGTATTAATGTGCCTGTTAATAACAGCATCCCAATATCCCCTGTAACCACGGCAGCATTGTCAGCACGTTTACTAGGGCTAAGGCAGTTAGAAGCAGAGGAAGAATCGGGCCAGGAAAGCAAAATAAAGTCTCTGGGCCCTGCTGTGAGATCAGAAGTGGTATTGTTCAATTTTTTGGCCTTTAAGAAGCCCATACCCCCCGCATTTGGCAGGATGAGTTATTCCTCAAGATCATAAGCCTATAGCCCCATTATCCTCTGTTCTGCTACAAAAACCAGAGACGACCATTAGCTGCTGCCTGGGCCCTGCTGAAGCGGTGGCTGCTGCTTGTTCCCAAGCTTTTCCCTCGATGGCAACCCACAAGGTTATGAGTGTCACCAAGCTAGAGATCAGGCTAAACATTTCAAACTAGATTTCAAAATTTACACTACAAAGATGAGCCACGGACTACCCAGAGGCACTAGCTCACTCAAACACCCCAAGGCACAAAGGCAGCTCCTTCCTTGCCAGCAAATCCCCCAGGGTTGCTTCTCAATCAGCTGCCTCCTAAATTGCACAGCGCTGCCTAAAAACCTAGGCTGCTTTAAGGCATTGTACCTATTCTCAGGTAACAAACAGAGAGAATCACCCTAGAAAAGCTTGACCACACTTACTGATTGTGCAGCACCCCCAAAAGAACCCAAAGCTCCTGAGACCCCAGAAAGGAAGAAGCTCCCAGCTGTGCAGGGGGATTAAATGCCCCCAGAGCAACGTGGGGCTGAGCGAGACTGGCCGGGAGGGGGGCACTGGGGAGGCGGGGGTGGGCAAGAATAAATAGCAAAGTTGGTAACCCATAGCAGGTGGTAACCCATAGCACTGGGTTGGGGCTAAACCGGGTGGGATTGCAGTTTTTATACTGAAAAGATTATGAAAAGTAGACCATAAAGAATATCAAGCACCTTAGATGAACACTTTTAAATTGCTTTAAAATACAAGTGTCCTTTATATGTCTTAGTTAGTGGCAAAATTTAGCTTTTCATCCTGGAGCAAGTTTTTTGTCAAGGTCAGAAGTCTGTTTATGATCTGAACCTCCTCAGAAGTGAGCTTTGTTCTCTTCTCCGTCTCTAATCATTTTTTTTTCTAAGCTTTTATGGCTCAGTCAAAACACATTGTATTTTAAGCCACACCAAACAAGACAGGGGATAGAAAAAGCTACATTCAGGAAGTGGCATTTATACAAATAAATAAACAGAGGAGACTGCAGCTGACTTTCTGGTTTATTTCTTTGTAATTACTTTAGAAAACAAAATAAATGCAGTATGTACAAAGCAATACAGGCTTTGTAAATCTCTTTTCATTCCAGTGGTATAGTAAAGTGTGTCACATTTTCCTTTATTATACTGCTTCCTTATGGACTTAAAACTTGGATACAATAAACAAATCCACTCGAAACTGAAAGCTGAATCTTGGCAGATAGGAAAGATTAGTCTAATATTTTAAAAAAAATAACTTCGTCTTGCTGCATAAAGAGGAGTGTGGACAGAATAGCAGCGAGCGTGTCTTTAGCCTGATTTGCATTTCCACAATCCTGAAATGAAATGTTTTCAAAGTTGCATTTTCCAGATGATGAATATAGTTGTACAGAGTTAATTGATCACAGGACAGATATCCAAGGCTTCTCCATAGAATTTGGAAGAATCTGAGTCTTTAAAGACACTGAAATTCAACTGAAAGTCACCTGGAATAATAAATTAAGTGCAAGGAGCGCTTGAGGCTTCCTGGCAAATTTCACACTACTGTTCAGGGGGTGGCTGATCTGGTCTTCTACTGACCCAATAGTACATTGAAAGCCCACCAAGGACTAGATTTGGGCTTTTCATCTCAAACAGCCAAGAAAGTGCATCTGCGTACGCAGCCCCCAGCTCTTTGCATCTCTTCTGTTTTTCATGTCCTGCTCATTTCTCCTTTTCATCTCCAGAAAAAGGTTATGAGCCTCATCCCTCTTGTCTGTGATGATTTTGCTATGGCCGCGAATTGTCAGGGATAAATACATTTCTTAGAAAGTCCCTGGGCTCTCATTCCAGCTTTCCAGTTGAATTTGTGTGGGTTGAAATCAGGTTCTTCAGATTATTCTAATTTCTGGTCTGTCTCCACCTGTGACTTGCAGATTTGTCCGTCATAAAAATGGCAGTGGGGCGATGAATGGTATTAATAGAAGCAAATGATTTTACAAGCTTCACTAAGTGCCATAAATCTAACCCTTAGAGCTAAATTTTCATAGCAGTCAGAGTGCAGTTACAGCTGGGAAAGCGACTGTAGAAACGAGCCCTTTTCCCTCAATAGGTTTGCTCACAGAGAATGAAATTAATACCTCCAGACCGGTAGCTCTTGACAGAGACCTTGAGTCAGGTTTTGTAATATGAGGCCCTTAAATTGCGGCCAGGCTCCTGATCACCCCCTGTTCGACAGCCCCCGTTCTTACTGGGCTGACGTTGGGGTTGGTGCTCTACAAGCGCAGACCATCCTCTGGCCAAACTCGTCACCTGTGAACACAGACCCATGAACAAGCTCCTGATGGTGACGTCTTACTGAGTGCCGGTGCCAGTCCATAGGGGTCTTCTTACCCTTCGGTGCATTGTGCTAAAGGAGAAGCAATTTACGTCTCTTTTATGGGATAATCCCCTAAATTACGATCAGGAAAAGGCCCACCACGGGCAGCTGCAGCCCCTGAACACGATCTAAGATGCTGGAAGACTCAGAGAAAGGGCCACGTGGAGACGAAGTGGCAGCATGGGGCAGCGTATCGGAGTACGGCACAGAGATTATTCTGCAGGTGCTTTAGCAAGAGGTAACACCTTCAGTTTTTGTCTCCTGAACGGGAGGGAGACTTTGGTGTCTAACCCTTGATGCTTCCACTTACAACTCAATTTTCAAAAGCTCTTGTGTGCACCAAAATACTTCCAGCTGCTTTTTATTTGTCTCCTAAATTCAACACATCGGGCAAGACAAGAGCTGGGAAATAAATTGCCGAAACATCCTTGCAGCTTGAAAGCTGTAGCATTTTTACCTTCAACTTCGTTTCATGAAGACAATAAATACTTTCCTATTCCCATCAAGCCTCTGTTGAAAAGCACGGCTGATGCTCCATTAATCACTAGTGTGATAGTTAGTCATCGGGAAAGCTAACATTTTTCTCCCTGTTATAATCACGGAAACATCAGGGGACGAATGGCTAATTGGGAGGTTTTTACCAAACAGTAGAAACAACTAAGTGGCTGGCTGTCAATTAGAACTCGAATTCCATCTGAAAGTCACATTGTTAACAAAGCTGATTTTGAATAGCAAAGAATTTGAACTAGCAAATTAAGAAATAGAAATTCAGTAGGAGACTGGTTAGGAAATCAGAGTCTCCTGCAGCCAGGCTCTGGCTTCCAGCAATTTAACACCACTGGTGGGAGTTTTCTCAGCTCCCGATCCCAAAATGTTTTACAAATATGATGGAGTGCTTGCAAACAGAACGGCTGATGCGCAGGACGGGGCTCTGCCTTCCCCAAGGTCAGATAACAAGCAGACGATGTCCCGGCATCAGCAGCAGGTGCCAAGTGCTCTGAGGACTTTTCATTACTTGAGGACAGGCGCTGAATTACTCCAGCTGCCTCTGTTGAACGGGCGATGTCCTTCTGCTCTTCCGCGACTAGCGGAACGTGTACAACCACGCGGGTTCCCGGGAGGGCGCAAGGAGAGGGCTTCAGCACACGCTTTCACTTTGTCCAGGACTGAGCGGACCTGCGTGGAATTTTTGTTTTGTTGAAAACGCCATCTTTGAGGTCAGATCTCCTGGATGACGTTTGCTCTTTGCCCCTCGTTTTAGTTATTCTGTGGCTGAGCGGTTCTTAATCAGCCATGAGTCTAGTGGGGACCCATGGCTGCTCCCAAATTTCTATACCACCGGTTTGGGATTTGAGACTTTTAGAAAAAAAACCCTGCGATGCCGTTTGCTCCATGTAGGAGCTCTCCCCGTTCTGCCGCATGCTGACATTTCTCACGCTCCAGATTTTCAGCACAGCTTTTTTTGTCACTTTGCTTCAAAAGAGCCCATATTCCAGTGGCACTAAATGCGGATGGTTTGTGAAGCTTTGTGATCAGAGGAGCACAGAAAACTGCACGGAAACCCCCGCTGTCGACTGATGCAGCAACAGGGGACAAGCGGGAAACCTGTGTCACCTTCGGAATCATCCCACTCAGTGTCGTCTGCTCCCCGAGTTGCAGGGAAGCATGGCTCCACTGGGATCTGCTTGTTTTTCTGGCTTTACAAAAAAAAAAAAAGAAAGGCAGCGTAGCAAGCTGCAGTTTGACCTTCAGGATCGTACTGTGGTTGGGACCGAGGCAAACTGTTACTTTGATTGAACGTCAGCCTTTCCCATTTGATTTTCCAAGTGAGGTACGCATGGACTAAGCAATTCTTTTCTCTGGAGTTCAAGGTGCCTCTGCCCCAGCCTTCTTTCTTAGAAAATCAGAGATATTTTTGCACACAAAAGAAAATCAAGGAACACAAAGCCTGACACAAACACTTTCTAATCTCTTTATTTCTATACCGGTTGGAATCCATTGCCTGTAGAAAACAGACTGGTAAGAGGCTCCTTTCAGCTGGAAGCCTACGATGCAAAGCTGCAGCTGAACAGGTTTCATACGTTTTCTCTTTTTCAATGTGTGATATGGAAAAAACAGGTGCGGGCTCCAAATTACAGATCACATTTTTTCATGCTAGGTTTGAACTCACTGCACTTATACTCACTTTCTGTTCCTGACAGTAATCCCCGTATTTTCGGCAACCGGAGCCAAAATTAGGTTGTATATTTTGCAAACACATTGCTTTTTTCATGCTCTATGTGCTCCCCGTGCTGACGACTGAATTCAACTTGCATTAATATTTATGAAAAATCTCGTATTGATGTCAGAAGTACCTGGACCAAGCACAGAGTTTCCTGACAAAAGAGGTTTGCATTTTTGTATTATCCTTTGCAAATATGTGACCTAAATAATATTAAGTGTATTATAGTGTTTATGCCACATGGTTCACCAATAGAAATATAGAATTCCTCTGTGCAACTGCACATACATGAGCCTGTATAATGAAAAGCAATATTAAAACGTGAACATCAATTCTGGTGATTAACATTTAGTACCAAATAATAATTTAGATTACCAAACGATGTGGAGTCTAATGTGTAAAGTTGACAGTTAATTTAACTTGGCAAATAGCTGTATGAGAACTGGAACCGCAAATAATCTTTTACCCTGACTTTTTTTTACATTCTTACTAGGCATGAATCTATGAAGTGAAATTTTACAACAGAAAAATCATTTAGGAGCAACGTCAATGTTTTATTTTAAACAGTGTTTATAACAATAAAAAAGAAAACATATTTGGAACAGAAAATTTGGAACTTCTCACCCTGAATGTTTTATTCACTTATTTTTATCTACATGGGCTTTCAGGGAAGCTGAGGTTTCTGGGAGTAAGCAGCTCTCCAGAATAACTAGCAAATACGAAGATGATGTCTGAGAAGAAAACATCCCATAAAAATCCCTGTATGATTTTTTTCAAAAATATGTTTTCAGCAGGAGACGTGAGATTTAAGTCAAACAAAACTATTGTAAAAGTCAGTGGATGAAAGGAGCCAGAGTACATGGCTCGGGGCGCAGTGCTGCCTTCGCTGCAGTGCTTGGGAGTGGCAGGGAAGTTTCCCCCGTGAACATTTCCTTCGGGCCGTCGAAGAACGGCGCGGATAGCTGTGTTCGCAGGGCACGCCGTCCCCCAGCAGCTACGGTTCGTCTCGCTGGGCAGCACCCGGCCAGCCAACACCTACCCCTGGCAAAGGAGGGACCCGCTACCGGTTCCCCGGCGCAGCCCCTGGCCCTCGTCCTGCCAGGGGAGTCGGTGGTAATTCCCAAATTCAGCCAACTCTGGCATGTGGTTTCTGCCTCCCATGGAAGTGAGGGTGGGAGGACACTCGAGTGCCTGATCAATATTCTTAGTCATAGCTGGGTTATTTAATTATCTGGGGATGGGCTTGTTTTAAACCAGATTTTTCAAGTCAGGCTATTAAAAAGCTTTTCCTATAAATATCCCTGCTGTACATCAGGACCCAGGGGAGGGTCCCTGCACTCTTGTAATCTAATTTGTGGGAGTGGGAGTTCAGCAAAGAAATGCATCTGAGCAGGAAGCTTTTCAGCCTGAAAGCCACCTTGAGCCCCTGCTATACTCAAAAACCTCCATTTAGCCCCAGCCTGCAGCGAAGGTGCCTCCTTTTCCAGCCTCCTCCAGGCCAGGCGCCTCCGGTGAGCCGTGAGAGCGGTGATCCATCTCCCCTCGGGAATGTGGCCCCCAGCACGGGGTTGCCTGGAAGGCTGACAACAGCCACTTTGGCTAATTGCAACCCTGGCTTAAAAGCATCAAGGGTGCAAAGCAACAGCAGCCTAATGCAGGACCAAAGGTTAATGCACAATTACACGAAAGCATTTAATCTTACAGAAAAGGAAAGGTGCATTTATTTATTTATTTGCTTGGGTTTGTCCCTTTAAAAGGAAAAATCTGCTCCACAACCAAGTAACAGCACATTAAAAAGGAAACACCCCCTTTCTCCGGAGCTCCTGTGTTCCCTGGCGGATGCCTCTGCTCTTTCTGCAGTGCCCTTGGTGGCGTTACGGCCGCGTCTCCCATCGCAGGGCACGGTGACGCAGCCCCGAGCAGACATTGCCTCACCGGGCTCTGCCCCGAGCTCAGGGGGTCCCTGCGGAGCCCAGGGCTCCCGTCAGGCTCTGTCTCTGCATAACATACGAAAAAAAAGCAAATGGCAATTGGCTCCCAGGGTACGGCACAGAGGAGACCGAACTGTTCTGATGAATGAGAGCTGATGCACATCCAAGCCCCGCTTTCTCACCGAGTGATGCGCAATAAAGAAAACTCCCTGCCAACGACATGTCGGGGCAGGAGGGGGAATGAGAATAATACATCAACTCGGCAGCAAGGCTCGGAAAGGGCAGCACGCCCAAAGAGCAGGCGAGACCTTTAATAACAGAAATGTTTTCCCGTGCAGGAGGCTTTTGCTTTCGTGACAGCCCACGCCAGGAAGGTGGCAGGGAGCCGAGGGAAGTTTGTTCCTGGGTGAGGTCTGATGGATGATGAACGATGCTGGCTGCAGCCGGCGGCTGTGTTGGGGACCTGCCACCAGGCTGGGCCGTGACGTCTGAGCCGCAGCTCCTCGGTAGCAGCTCGGCTGCTGCTCTCCTTGAGGAGTTTATGGGTGCAGAGCCTGATCCGAAGCTTAAGACTCACCGAGACTGGTAGCTCACAGAAATTGTCCCGTGTGGGCTTGATCTTACCCTGGCATAAAACTGGGAAGTCCTAGGAACCATAATAGATTTGCAAACCAAAGCTGATTTGCACCAGCTAAGCATCTGCTCCCTCCAGCAGATCTGCCTTCAGAGGAACCGGGCACATTTGTGCTTTCAGGGAATCTGCCCTTAAATACGTGGGGGGTTCTGAGGTGACAGTCATGTCCCCGGAATCAGGGCACTGGTCTGTCTCCTGCATTCAACTTAAAACCTTACCTGCTGTGCCCATCTGCTCCAGACATCAGGATCAATATTGTCAGTGAATAGCATTGAGATTTGCACACAAAACCATGCAGTCAATCAAAAAGTTTGTAGAATTGGTTTTTCCCCACCCCTTGGCTGTTCCAGTGCCCGAGGGCTGTTAGCAATGGCTAAAAGCACTGACCTCTCGCTTCCGCACAGCTGTTGTTATAATGTGAGTAGTCTTATTCACCTCCCAAAGGGCCGGAGAGCGTATCGCATCAAGGCACTGCCTCGGCAGCGCTGGGCAGGGGGGACCCAAGAGTCAGAGGTGGGAAGAACGGCTTTCTCAGACCCTCTGGTCATCAATTATTTAGTGAAAGATGAGGCCCCAGCAGTACAGCCAGGGCAAATCTTGTCTGATGGAAAAAGCCATAAAGTTTGAAGAAAGGAAAACTCTGCGTGGTGCTCAGCACCTGGTGGGAAAGGGAATGCAGATGGACCAGTGCAAGCTGGGCTGCAAAAGGGAGACAAAAACACTCTGTTGCCTTGAATTCAATCTTGTGCTTGTTTCGCCCTCTCCCCGAACTTACCGGTCATTGATTTGTGCCCCTGTGCACTTACAGGCAGACGAAGTTTATCATCTGAGCTGGTGCCAGCCCTGGAGCCTTCCCGCAGCCGGGTTTTTCGTTGTGGTCAGCACGCTGCGGATGACTAAGACATTTCTGATTAATGGGAGGGGGTAGCGTCTGCTCAAAAAAGCAATAAAACACTGAGCTGGGAAAGCAAGTTTTGGCCTGACACATGCTGTAATATTTCAAGTGGTGATAATCTACAAGAATGAGATATACTGTAAACCTGTGATGGGCTATGTAGGGAAATTATTATAAAAGCAAGTAGAATTCAGCGCCTTCCAGGGCATCTGGGGTCCAACACTGTCTAATGCATTTCTCCTCTTGGTAACTCCCTGAGGAGAGAATTACTGTTACCTGCATTTTATAGGCAGAGAATTTAGGTTTATCCCAAAGAATATGTTGAGCAGAACAGAGAACGAAACCTCAGTCTCCTGAACCAGAGCCTGGTGTCCTAAGGACTGCGCCATCCGTCTTTCGACAAGTGCCTGCAGAGAAAGCAGAAGGCGAGCAAGCTGTGAGCAAACTTTACATCCTTTCCTGCATCTCCTTTGACCCTTCACATCCAAATGTTGAACAGCACATCACGGGGCTGGTGGGAAGATGCTTTTCCAGACGCGAGGTCTGATATCGCAGCTGCATCCCCTGGTGAGCAGGGCCACCACAGCCCGCAGGCTGAGCAGGGACTGGCACTGAGACTGAGGGTCTGCAGGACGGGGTGCAACATTCCCGATTCCCCATTTTGTGACTGGTGTAACAGAGCAAAAACAGAGCTGCCTTCAGGCAAAACACAAGCACTTAGTGGCTCAAAGTCTGCTGGGTCTGATCCTCATCTACAGTAATGTCATTTTACACCTGCTGTTGTGTCTGACTACTGTAAGGATTTTGCCAGAAATAAGAAAAACCCAATAGATACTGTTCGTACATACATGTCTCATCCTGTCTTTTCCCCATATCTGAAATGAATATTACCCAGCTAAAAGCCAGAGGTTGAATTCCCCTTGAAGGTCTTGGTGGGTACCGTGCTTGCCATTAGTGAAACATCGCTTTTACCAATAGATTTCTCATCAAGACCCTCCCTGCAATGCCGTATCGATCCGAGCAGGCGGAGGGGATGGGGAGCACCTGCGCTCCTCGTCTCGGTCCCCCCGGCCACGCAGCCTTTATTAGGATGTATGGGAGAGGCTGTTGATAAGTGATGTCCGGGAGCCAGGCAGGCCCTTGGCTAATCGCACCGGGTGTCGATAAAGCTGTTTTAGCAGCACAGCTGCCATCCCCCCGGCCGGTGACCGCCGAACAGCGAGGCTGTTTCTGGAGGGGGGAAAGGGGGAGATCAGCTGGGCGCTCTGCCTCTGCTGTGCTGTCAGGGGGTCATTTTTATCAGGGCGTGAGGCTCAGGGCACACGGGGCAGTATTTCCCAGGGGGCAATCACTGAAACAAAGGAGGCTCCTGCAGTTTTGGATGAAAAGAGGAACTGAGCCAGTTTGCTTTAAAAAAAAACCAAAAAACAAAAAACAAAAAGACACTTTTATGGACAGTCTGGTTCTAGAGGTGCAAAAGATAACAGCAGAGTCATTACGCCCACGCAGAAACGCGCAAGCCACCAACATCCGCCGATGGGAACAGACTGCCCACTATCTACCGCAGAACGGCTGTGATTTCATTTGTCTTTATTTTTAGGCTCTCAATTTCAAACAACTCGGAGAGGGATGACTGCTGGAAGGAGAGCACTTGGGATTTTCTAAAATGCAGACCTCTTGAATAGCCACAAAAGGCACCCACCCGACCCTAGCAGCCACCTTAGCCCTGGACCAGACCCAGATAAAAACCATGATGCTGGACATCTCTTTTAACCCCCCAGCTCCCCTCTGAGCCCAGGGGGCACCCAGCACTGCTCCGTGTCTGAAAAAATAGCAAAATGAATCAACGAGGAAGAACAGGGTGACTCTGTCATCTATATTTAGCCCATAAGTGGTGCCAAGCCAAATGTAGGTTACTATAACATGTGAATCATCCTGCTTTGAAGAGCAAGGATGAAAATAAGGGATGTGAGAAGGGGGTGGGGGTAGAAGTGGTTATAAAATCCTGTCTTGATTGACTACAAGTTGTGGTTTGCCAACAGCCTCTAAACAGGAGTATGTAGCATGTGATGAGCCTGTTCCCACTATGTTGGAGAGGATCTGCCTGTAATTCCCAAGCAATGTGCCAGCAAAGCACTGTAAATATGCCAGCACTGACAAAAGAAATCAGAACAGCTTATCTGGTTGAGTATCCATGGCTGATGCCCTGTAACCCAGATGGAAGTGCTCCCTAATGGGCAGGGCACGAGGCTCATAAGGCTCATTTCTTTCCTAATTCTCATTCTCCTCTTAGCTCCATCTCTGTGTCTGTGGAAGGGCCTTAAAGGCAGTGACCCCCTTTTAAATCTCTTTCGAGACTGAGTAATGAAAAATGCTATAGGAGGAGGTAAGTGCCGTGAGTAGTTAGTGTCAGTGGGTACCAGCAATGCTAAGAAACAGAGCCAGAAATTATGAGCCACTTGGTCTTTCAGTTAAACGCATCCCGCTGCAAAGGGGCAGCATCCGCTGGGGACCTTGTGCAGGTCTCACTGCCACGATGCGATGCATTAGAGAGCCTGTTCTGGATGTTTTATGACCCATGTGCAAATGAGGTGATGCAGTGGGTTACTGCGACCGTTGCTGGGAGTTTGGGGCTAGCAGTCCCTGCTCTTGGTGCTTTTTTAATTGGCATAGTCAGTAATAGAGAAATGTGTGTGCTTTCTCCCCGCTCCTCCAAGTGATTGTTTTTCACACTTAGCAATAGCAGAACAGTCCCCCGAGCTCTGAGCACCGCTCTAAAGGTAGGAGAGAAAGACAGCACACAGGGTCAGCAAAAATAGCGGTGATAAAGAGAGAGGAGAGTTTCTTACAGGAAGGCAGGAACATTTTAGTGCTAATGTGCCGCAGCAATATAGTATAGAAGCAGAAGAAAAGAAAAAGGTCGCTGCCTTTGCAAGTAGCGTCCCCTGCCAGGAGCATCACTGAGTTTTCAGAGAGGTAAAACAGAAAGGTCTGCCCCTTTCCTTGCAAGAAAACACGCACCGAAAAGAAACTGAGAGGCAGAAACTAGGACACAAGCTTCCCCTTCAGTAACATGTCGTACGCGGAGGAGAGAGGGTAGAGCAGAGCCACGCTAACACGCGGGGGCCACCCGGCTCCCGGTGCCGTGCGCTCCCCGTCGCATCCCTCCCACTCACTGCGCTGCCGCGTGCTCTCCCCTGCTCTGCAGTGCAGGGGTCTCCGCATCCCACGGCCGTTTCGTTGCCTGGGGTTGGTACACGGCCACATCGCTCTCATGGGCTGTGTTGGAGTGTGCCACATAAAGCATCGCAGATTTAAAGCTCTTCCCCTGTATTTCGGGACTATTTGTTGCCGTAGTCTCCCTAACACAGAACTGAAGAGACATGCCAGGAGAAAGGACAGACTGTATCTGGGAGAAGAGAAAAAGAGAGAAAGAGGGAACACATTTGGGCTACAAATACCCTCTGGAAGCGAGGGCTAGCTCATACTCTTATTTCACAGCCCCATTTCAGGAGCGCTGGTGAAGCCAAGCTACTCTTAGAGGCAGTGAAAGAGATTTTTGCTCCTTGGGGGACTCCAAGATGTAGGACTGCTGCAAACCTTGTGGCTTTTGGCATTTTCCTTGACAGCTACGTAACAGCTTTCCATGCTCCAACCTTTAGGGATCAATCACCCACTCTAATGTTTAAGGTAATTCTATTCCTGCTTATATCACGGAAAGTATGCCGTTAATGTTCCCAGGTCCAAAGACTTAATTAGCATTTGCTCTGCAAAACTGAAGTCATCTAATGCAGCTGGTGCTAAATCTGAACTATTCTTAATCCCATCGCAAGCTTTGGTCTTTAGGGTCATTGCAGAAGGGGACTGTAAAATGCTAATGGTCAGAAACCTGACGGGAACCATCAATAGAAAGGCAAAAGGTCTAAGGAGTCTGATTCAGCCACCAGAAAAAAAGACCTTTATTGTTATTTGTATCACCTGCTTTTCCTGGACTACTTTAGCCTTTAATTATTTGTCTCACATATTAATTTCCATATGTATTAATAGCAGCTCACCAATCTAGCGTGATCTGCCTCTGCGTTTGGAAGACCGCACCTCGTAGTAAGTGCCTTTTCCCCCGTGGGGTTCTCTGAGGAAGGGAGGAAGAAATGCAATCTTGTGGTCTGCAATGCGATAGCGTAGTAATAAAAGCTCTTTCGGGCACATTGTGTGCGCGAGGCACCAGCACTCCGTACCTGTTTTGCAATTTAAAAAACAAAAAAAAACAAAAAAAACCCCTTCAGCCCTATTTGTGTAGTCCTTCCATAAATAAATAGGAGCCCTTGCTTGCTAGCATACAGTCCCTTGAGGAAGGGTACAAATGGTTAGCATCTGAGTTTGTTTTTTCTAAAATTATATGAAATGAATGTTCTGAAGAATTCGATACAAAAAAAAAAAAGCCTTTTCCTCATAATATTCTCATAAAGCCCTGTGCCCATTTTTCTTTTGAAAAAAATCATTAGCCCTACACATTAGACAGCAAAATGTAATGAAACGTTTGCCATAGAAGGGAAATAGTCTGGAATACAGATGGTAAATATTCATGGAAAGTTGCTAGCCATGAAATATTTTGTGGAAAATATACAATGAGCGTTAATAAATTTATACCCAAGGAATACAAATCAAGGGAAGTAATAAGTACTTTCGCAGCCTAGCGAGAAGTATTTCATGAGACAGACACACAGATCTTTCTCTTCATGTCTTGTTCCTAGCGGAGAATTATTCCATGTCTATCAATATCTGGCGATACCCGGCCGGGAAGGGCGGCAGTTCTGCAAAGCTGCTACAGTGCAATCACTCTGAAGAGTTGTAACACGACTGCGCAGGGGAAAACCACGTTCCCAGTCTAACGAGTGCTGTAATGAATCACGGCTAGTGCTGCATCAGAGATTTCCAGCCCCGAGAGCATCCCCATCTGCCATCCGAGCCAGAGGGAAGGCTCCTCTCCCTTGATCCTTCAATAGGCTGAATCCTGAGGGGACACCGCTCCTAGGGAAAGCGGCACAACCGGCACTGCCAGAAGGGCACGAACCGATGGGTACTCGCAATCACACGAGCTCATTTTACCACTTCCCTCCTCACAGCTGTTAGTTACTACCTCCTCCCTGACACTTCACTTCCTCTACAGAACACCTCTTCATTTTTATTTTTATTATTCCGGCTCTGAGCATCTTTGTTGCTGGATTTCAATGCACAAAATAATAATAATAATAATAAATTTAGCCATATCAGCCTAATGACACTGCCAGGTAGATGGAGCATCCCTCGTTTGTCAGGATGTGAAAAAAACTAGGCCACACATTTCCCAGTCCCCACAAGCTTCTAAAGAACAAGGTTTTTCTGTAGATAAAATGCATAAAATAACTGCATAGTAGCTCCCATGTCTAGTCCTCAGAGTTTAAAACTTAATGTCTTTAAAAAAAAAAATTAATCTATTTTTGTATCTGTCTTTCAGAACATGTTCTCTGCACTACAGATAAATGCTATCCATTAACATTAATTATGCTTCAAGCCCATTATCATTTAGACGTTCAGAACATCCCCCACACCTCTCTTTTCCCCGTCTTCTGATTCACACGTCTCTAAGTAGCAACACCACTCAGCTGTTCAGCACAGGAGTTTTTCCCAGTTTCTTAAGGATAAAATGTATAAAACCCCCTCCCGTAACCAGGAATTGAAGAATTTGCCCCCCCGCAAGCACATCTCTGCACGCAGCCGCCTTTCTTCTCAAATCAGCATTTCCCTGTGACTTCCATGTTCACAAACTGCACATCAAGGATTTCCCAGTTTCTGCCTAGTTTTCTGAAGGTGGAACATTAAAAAAAGCCTCGAAAGCAGTCTGGTGGAGAGCACACTGACGAAACGAATACTTGGACATGTTTAATTCATCAAGCAGTAGCTGAAATTTTTGGAAGGAGAAGCTCCGGCGCAGGCTTCCTTGCTGACTCACGCCAGCCTGGCTTCAGAGCATTCCAGGCCAATACCTGGAGAGACAGAACGGGAGAGGGAGAGGAGTGCCCGGATACCCATCCATAGCAACAGCAACACTCAAAGCTATAGAAAGGAATCGAGTGGGTTCCTTGCTGTTGGGGGTGGCCCTTGACCTGAACCTTGGTAAAAAGTCCTTTTTTTTCTTTTTTTTTAACTTCTACTCCCCCTCTACAGATAAAACCTAGTTATTTTTTTATGTTAAACATAAATTGCCTTAAAATGGTCTGATACAAAGAGATGTCTTCAGGTGGGGGGAGCAGGGAACTCAACCCCCACTGAAGGCGAGCTGCTCTGGCGTGTCACACGTGGGAAGTAAAAATCCGATCTCTCAGCTGAACCTGTTGGGCAGAGCCTCAGGTCAAGGCTGAAGCCAGAAGCCTGAAGTCCCTCCATTCCGCCGACTCCTGCAGGGTGCCATCCTCCCTCCAGGATGCGTTTCTACTTCATGAACTTCTCTGCTTCTTGGTTTTGTGCAGAGCCATCCTTCTGCCAGCACATTTTAATCCTGCTTTTCAACCAGCCATGTTAAGCACCCAATTTGCTCCAAAATCACCCAGCCTGAACAGAAGGCAATAAACCCTTCCAGACCGCTCTGTTGAGGGAGCACAATTACCTGTAGCGAATGGAAATGACTCTGCGAGAGAAAATTGCTCTGCAAAGGGCACTGTGGTGGGAGAGTCTAATAAAGGTGGAAAAACCAGAAATGAGCCCCCGGCTTCTGAAGAATGGGAGGGAACGAGCAAAGCCCGAGGACAGGCAGGGTGAACACCGGGATCCCTACCCAGCGTTACGGCCATGGATGCTGGCGTACTGGTTGGACTCGGTTGGGTCACTTATCCTCTGAGATGTCCATCAAGCGCATGAGTGTTTGGGTGTGCAGCTAAGGGAAACGCATCTCTAAACGCAGTGGCTTGTAAGGGGGCTTTATAGCAACGGTGCGTTTACCTACCCTGAAGTACAGATTGAAAAATTAACACAGTATTCTCAGAGAGAAATGCGCTGTTCTGCTGTGTAATAAAAAGAAGGAGAAAGCAATTCCCAAGGCTGTGGCATGCTGTCAAGTCACCACTGTTTTGCTGAAGGGACGGGCAGCGTCTCCCGCACCGCAGGAACACAGTGGTTTGCCCTGGAAAACAGAGATGCTCCAGATGTGGGATGCGATGTTAAAGCTGCCACCGGCTCCCAGGAAAGGGAAGCTCAGCCAGCACGGGGGGCTGCCACCGACCCCGCTTCATTTGTCACTGCTGATCTCGCTCGTGTTATTTATTTAGAAAGAAAAATTTAAAAAGCAGACAAATTTTTTCCTTGACCTCTGAAACCTATTGATTGCTGCTCTGTAAAAGAAATCAGGCTCCATTTATACGTACCGAACAGCCCTCTGCCGCGGCGGAGCAGCACTTGAAGGTCATACCGAGCCCCTGCGCACAGCTATCACACAGGGCTGCTCCAAATGAACCCGTCTCCGTTCCTTTTCACATTGCTTTCTAAACATCTTCATCCTAATTAAGAGACGTTTTTCGCTAGTACGCAAGGATGTTAAAAGCTGCAAATGAAAATAAGATTTGGCATGTAGAACATTTCCTTTCTGTGTTTAAAGGCAGTAATGCAGTTCCTGTGGGTGAAAAATAACAATCTGAAAAGAATCCAACCTTTTCTGCAGAAGGAAAGAAAAAACAACAACAACAAAAAGCAGTTCTTGACGTTCATATTTTAATGCTGAGTGGCTATTCTTGGCCTCAGTCCACAGCGTCTGTGGCAGTACACGGGGGCTCTCTCGGCACGGTTGCCCGTCGCAGCAGCAGTGGTCATCTCTGGGGGCAGGCGGCCCCGAGACCCGCAGCCTGTGCCCGGGCACCCCGCCGGGCAGGGACCCTGCCGGAGCCGCACCTGGAGGGGACCACCGCTGCGGCAGGGACTGGTGCCAAACTGGTGCCAGCCGTCACCTTTTCCTCTTTTGTTAATGGCAAAAGGTATGGGATTAAGGAAAGAGACGAGAACTGTCAGGAAAGAGGATGGGGATTTCTCCAGACAATACATAAATATCATTAATCTATTTCTATAAACAAGATTCAGTGCAAAAGAGAAGTTGTACAAGCGTGTTGGTCACAAACAGGGAACCGAAGGCAGCAGACACACACTTTGGGTACGAAACCAATCAACCTGACCAACGCAAAATGCTAATAAGGCTTCTTTCGGAAAAGGCAAAATGCTTTGGCTTTAATCCCAGAGTGTTTTCTCCTTGCGACCAGCCTGGATCAGGACAAAGCATCAGAGAAGGCAGACGACTGATGAGAATTATTAGCTTTTCATTATGGCCTTTCATCTTGACAGAAAATTTCATATTGCATCTCTTGATTTAATGACCTGTTCAAACAATTAGCTGAAACAATTAAAATCAGGGATGGGTTTGGCTTATGATGGAAATACATAAAAACTCAATCCAACAAATTTGTTCATCCGCCTCTTACAAAAGTTTCCAAAACCCCCAAACTCACGGTGAGAACTTTCTTTTAATATTGCTGTAATCAGGGTTAGCAAAGAGGTGGAGAACATTAAGATCTAATAAATGCACCACACAAGAGTAAACAAATTACTCTGTTGGATGCTGCGCGGTGGGGTTATTAAGTCGGCAGCCCCAGGGCAGCCGTGCACTGCTGGGAATGCGGAATAACAGAGCGGAGGTTCCTTGGGGCCAGCTTCAAGCTATACCGAACCTGTACTTTAAGTATAGATTTTCTATACCATTTTTTTTTTTGTGTAAAGTAATGAGATGTCTGTTCATCCCTACTTCTGATGGGAGCATTGGGATGATGTAGTAATGTTACCAAAATATTCAGGAGAAAAAATTTTGTTTGCGCAGCCAATGGATCCTTAGCAATCATTTTTGTTGTAAGCGGAGAAGCATCGGGAAGAGAAGTCTATGTCCATAACTGCGTTCCTGCGGTTCTACAAGCAAGTTATGCACAAGGCAGCAGCTCTGCTGCGTAATCCAGTCAGCGCAAGAAGCAGTATTGGAGAGACACTAGAGAAGGGACATTTCTTCCAAAGGAAAATTACTAGGGTTGTCAATGTATCTAATAAATCCAATAATATTTTAAATATTTTCCTTTTTTTTTTTTTTATATTGCATGTAGCAGCCTTAGCTGAATGCCTAGTTCCATACGCTTTCCCAGCGCATGTGGCAGTCGGACCGTGTGGTTGCTCGTCTCTGAGACCATTCAGTTCCCAGAGAAAGGTCAGATAAGCGAGCAGAGGAGAGGAGAACCAGGCCATTCCCCCTGCGCCGTCACGCTGGGCAGGGAGGAACTCAGCAGGACCTCTGCATGTGAACGGATGGCAGGTTACGGCCCATAAAATTCTGTTTTAATAACACCACGCTAAGTTATCCTTGGTTTGTTGAAAGGCATTTAATCACCAGAACGGACACCAGCATGGCAGCCAGTTCTGCAAACCCTCCTCAGAGAGAGTAAACTTGGCTTTGTTGCAGGGGTTCAGGATGAGACCAAGGTACAGCTTAAAGCAGAGAGTGTCATACACGACTTGTTCTCATTACTAAGAGATGATAAAAAACACCTCCCTTTTATCTGGTAATTCTCATCAGTGGATCTCAAATGCATTGCAGTGAAGTTTCATTAGTTTCATTACCTCCATATTCATTAGGCAGGAACAGAAGCACAGCAAGATGAAATGCTGCCGCCGTGGTTCCCAGTGAACGAGTGGCAGAGGTGGAACGAGGGGCCGTATTCGGAGCCCACGCCAGCCATGCCACCTCATTACTGGATTAAAGATTTTATTAACAAGTTATTGGCTCATAGAAAAAGTTCAAAGTCCCACAGGAGAAAAAGCAGGCTCAGTCACTCTGCACCATGCACATAAAAAATACGCCACGGATTGCATTTATGTTATACAAATAATGCTCGTACCACAGATGGAAGGAAGTGCACAATAAGGCTAAATTACGGCCCACGGTGGGTGCTCTAATTAAGCAGCTACGGTGTGCAGGTACCACGTCTGCCTAGGAGACAAAATACATGGAAAATGAGACTAACCTCTGCACGCACAGCCAGACGGGGTTTTCTTCCAGCTTCAGCAGCAGCTGATGGGAACGGCGGCTCTGGGTGCCGGTGCGGCTCTGCGGGCCATAAAATCAGCCATAATTTGCTATACAGGGTTTGCCCAGGACTGGTGCCTCCAGTGCTGCCACCACCGTTCATCTGGGGGCTCGGGTAGGCTCCCTGCATCCCACACCCACCCCACGGCGTGGTCCAGCCCGAATTAGTGAGTCTGGCCCCTCCTGGCACGCAGCAAACAGGCATTTGGGCTTCTCCATGCCAACGGGGTAATGAGTGGGAATGCAGAGCAAGTGGCGGCATTAGGGAGTGTGGTCTGATGGGGAGGAATGGGCTGTAGTGGAAAAAATAGGGAGGCAAGCTGGGGAAGGTAAACTACGTGGTGTGTCCAGGGTAAGGTCCTCACCCAAGCCTAGCTTAAAAAGGAAGGTTACTTTCCTTTCCTTCTCGTTAGAGGGCTAACGAGAGCACGCCTTTTCTGCCCGTATCATTGACTCGCCAGGCTCCCGCGCCCTGGGAAGCAGCCGCCTGGGCAGGAGGCTGCTCTCATTTGCACTGGTGCCACTGACGTTAGCAGCCAGCCCCGGGGAGTTTGTTATCCTTCCACGCGGTTCTGCAGCATGTCACTCCTGGCAAGGGCATAAATTTACTCCTGACTTTCCCTGGGATGAGCAGGAAGAGTCTATTCCGATCCCCAATGGCAAAGTCAGGTCCAATTGTGACTGCTGTTTCGCAGGGTGTGATGCATCACACCCCTTCCTGAAGGGCACGGTAGCGCTTGCTCTGGGACCTTGTATTAATGCCTCTAACAAAATAGCGTTTAAAGATTGTATTCCCCAAATGACAGTCATACCGGAAAAGATAATTTCATTTAGGAAAAGGTTTTGAACAGGGGGAAATCTAGTTAAGGAGACTGATTTATGGCAGTGCAAGATCTGTCACATCAGAGGTGAGTTTTGTTGATGGAAAGGATCATTAAAATCCCAGCGAAATCTCGCTAGCTGCCCGAGTCTGACCTTAGGGCAGCGCCCATTGAATTCCATTCAAAGGAAAACTGTGTAAGGTTGCCCGGTCCGTGTCCGCTGTCTAGCTGAGCTGGGCAATCAATAGCACGCTGAGGACAAGCCAGGGGAGCTGGAGACCCAGGGAGAGCTGTGGATGAGAAAAGGTGAGACACGTTATCATGGTCAGGCTGGGTGGAGTTTTCTATAAACTGGGATCACAGCGTGATCTCTATTTCAGGTTATGAAATTATAACTATAGGACACAGCTAAAACAGTAGGACATGATTAAACTTTATCGGGGAGTAAGAGGGAACAGCAGCATCTACAGAACGAGTGTTGTTTCTGCCATTGATAGGAGGGGACATTGCACTGAAAACAGGAAAAAAAAATCAGTAGAAAAAACTGCGTGAGTAACTGGAACAAGTTTGTTGCAATCTTGACTGCTGGGATAATGACGGGGAGGTCACTGCAAGGCAGGGACACAGGGGAAATGGATGCGTTGATGTAGAGGGAGCAGACTATGGCATCTCAGAAGAAATGAGATTATTGGATAAAGCTTTCTCTCATTCTCCACAGACATTAAATAATTCCCATTGGCTGTTTAAGAAAATCAGGTTAAGAGACCAGTTGGGAGAGTTTTGTTTGCTTTATTTTTTAATTCTAAAACCTACAGACTTTACATCTGAAAAAATTTCAGACATAACCTGCACTGCCAAGGCAAGGAGCATTTCAAATGTTGATGCAGAATATTCTGACCTTGTAATTTACAGGCGATAACTTTTAAATTATTTTCTTGAAGTGTTTTCTAAATGCATTTAATTGACACAGAGTCAGCTGATGAGAGACAATGCTAATCTGAAGCTTGGAAAAAAAAAAAAAAAAAGCAATGCAGCAAATTCCACCAAGTTTGCATGTCCTGGTCTTGCAGCATCAGTGTGACCAGAGCATTGCTGCTGATGGTCACCTGAATTTCTGTATATTGATATCTTTTCTGCCCCTGCAGGTCCTTCTCACACTCACCTTTAATGGGGGTAGGAAAGAAAGAAGCCTGCGCAGTGAACGTGCTGAGAGTGGATCAGCGAGACAAATACTTACAAAGCAGAAATGCTGGAGTCTCAAAGCAGTGAAATGCCTACAGGACTCCAATGAATATAATTGTTTCAAGGAATATAGAATTACATTTTATACTGACAAAATTAGAAAAACACATTTTTTGTGACCTTTCCTTCCATTCCAAATGGAAAACAAGCTGCTGCCTTATCACAAACTTAGAGTCACTGATACAACCATATGTACAGCTGTCCAGAACAGTCATCGATTTTTTTAAAAAAAAGGCACTAAAAATTACCTTTGTTTTTCCATTTTTAAATCACATTATGGAATCATTTCAGAACTGCCAGGGGCAGCTCCCTATAAAAATCCCTCTTCTACTTCATCCCTCCAGGATGGATGCCCTTCCTAGCCTGTCCTGTGTGTACTTTCTGTAAACTCCAGCTTTTACTCGCTACAAACTGACACCGTTGCTTTAAAACTTGTTAAAAACTTCTGAATTTTAGTGTAGCTGAGGACCCTGAGACAAAAAGGAAGACTTATAGGTCCTGCTTAATCAAGACTTCAAAGGAACTATTTATATCTTTTTACAATAAAATGAGTTTGCAAAATGTATTATTAAAATTATTGATTTTCCTACTGTGAGTGTCTGCATGATTCAATTTGATTTGTATTTATTGCTTCCCTCCTAATCAGCTTATAGCTATTTCTACTAAGAATACTCTTTAGATGTTACAAGACCAGAGAAATTGAACTGACATTCCAGCTAAAAAGCAGCTCATTTTTCTGTATATAGTCTTAAAAACATAAGGAATATCTTACAAAGCAAGCCTATTCCCATAATTCCTTACCCAATTCAAGCAGATGTCATGAGCCTGACACACAGAGTTCACATTTCTATCACAAAAACCACAGGGCAATCGTCTCGGACCACGGGCAGTTTCAGGAGACGAGGCAGTAAAACACGGACTCTGTCGTTGTGTTTTGTGACGGCATTTAAGAAAGTTGGTCCAGTTGCTAGAAAGAACCATCTGTATGGTGCTATTTTGTGCTATTTTACTTTTGCAGCTTAACGTGGGTTTCTCATCCAGCAATATTTGATATACTCTTGGAAAAACATTTGAATGTTGCATTTGTTTAGGCCAGAAAGCTGAAGCAGGTCATGGCAAGGAGTCCTAAGAGATGAAACGCCACCGTCACCATGCTCTCGCAATTCAGTGAAAAGCAGAATGACTAGGCTGCCCAGGCTCCTTTGAGCTCCTTGGTCAAACTGATAAGATAATTCATATCATGAAATTCTCAGATTTTTCACCCATAAAGCCTTTGCACGAGGTAAGTCCTCCAAGCAGGACTACTTTAACGGTCCTTTCTTTCTTCATTTTGCTGTAAAACATTCTTACCTGAAAAACTTCTTCAGTTCTGTTGAACATTTACTGTAGAGGTCTACGTCAGAAAAATAAATTATCTTTATATACGGCATCTAAATAATAACTGATCCCTCAGAGATCACAGTAGCCTTCTGTAAGGTAGACTCTTCCTTTAGCACTAATTAAACAGAAGAATAAGGAGTCATTGCAGTTATGTAGAGCCGTCACTGAGCTGCAGCCTTTCATTGGCTTTCTCTATGCAAATCAATTAAACATCCAGCATGAGAGCAATTAACCTAGATACAAATTAGACTAGCAGGGAGAACATTTCCTTGTATCAGGCCTTTTATTTTAGAAATAAGAATCATCCATATTTAAGTGGACTTTTCTGCCTCAGTTAAAAACAAGACAATAAAAGACAGAAATGTCAGACGTCACAGGGAAGAAGCAGGATGGGAAGCAGCTGTTGCTTTTTGAGTAACAAGTACTAAAGTAAAGCCGAGTGGAAAAGCAGAGTGGTGGTAAACAGAGGAGATCCACACAAATGCCGGTGGAGGAGCCAAGCCCACAAACAAATTAGTAATAGCTGCCACGTACCGTCTAGTGACTGCCTGCAGAGTTAGGTCCGTGCGTTACAAACATAAATCCGCTGAGATTATAAGGTTTATTCCCAACTAGAGCAAATGTAGGCACCTCTCTGAAATTAGTGAAGCAACACCAATTCATATCTGCTTTCAGTTTGCCCAGGAGCTCCCCACCTCCGAGCCCGGATGCTACGGAGAGCTCTCAGCCCCTTCACACCATCAGCGGTTTTCTTGTGTTAAAATCCACTGGTTTCAGGTTATGTGTCAGGCCCAGGATATTCTGGGCAAGCGAGCCCAGAGAGGAGGGATTTTAAAAACTGATCCTAAATGTGTGGTTTGCCCATCAGCCCGGCGGTTAGAGCAGCCGGCAGGGGTTCCTGGCAAGCCCTCCCCGCCTGTGTGCTGCCACTCTGCTGAAAAATGGGACTTCTATCCCAATAACGCCTCTAACTGCTAGCATGATGTATGTGTTGTGATAACCGATGTCAAAGTTAGCTGTTGCTGTGGCTAACTTTCTCTGATTTCCAGTCCGCAGTAATTTTTCTCCATTTTTCCTTGGAAGCAGCACTGCAGAAGTAGTTTTGCCCTATGGCAGTGTTGTCATACGGTATGTACGACTGCGGGAAAAGTGGGCATAGAAGGAAGCATTGTGGCCACTTTTCAAAGTTATATTTTTAGAAAGGGAGGGCTAGGAAAAAACCTCTTAAAACAAGGTAGGAAGAGCTATTTTTGATCACTTCATCACTAAATGATTGCTATCCTGACCTGTGCTATTTTCTGGGTGTCAACTTTCAGGATAGTTCAGTTTGAAACATCAGACAATACACATAGGAAAAATGACCAGTGAGCCATAAAACCAAGCGGAGCCTAGAAGCATCAAGGGAACAAAGCCATGTTACTTCCTTTGCTTTTCATCTAAGCCAATTAAATCTGAGTTTTTCTTTGCCTGGGCTGTGGCTCAGAGCTGATCCTTTGCTGTGTCTGGTCTATTGTGTGCCCGAATGGGCCGGTTCTACAAAAGGCAGAACCGGGTGATTTAATACCTTGAATACAGACTAATTTTCCAAGAGAGACCAGAAAATCTGAAGTCAACCATTTCCTAACCATTGATTAGAGAACATCAGTATGTGATCCCATCTCACTCCTCTGCCGTCCTGCTAATACTATAATTCAAAGTTACGACCACAGACGACAGGTTACTGCAGGCTGCGTTTCCTCAGCAGCATTCAATTCCCATTCGAGTTACGGCTTTTAGAAGATGTCACGTGTGACATTCAGTGTGTAGTTCAGCATGGGATAAAGAAACTCTGAACTGAATTTTAACCAAAGAGGCAAGGCAATTTAAGCTAATGGACCTCAGTTGTGACTTCCAGACCCGATGCTATTCCAACCCCAGGCACATAGCTCTAAATGTACAGTAATATCCTGACTCACCCATCATCTACCTGCCATCGACGCCAGTTCTCTCTGACAAATTGGTTTGCAACAACCCACTGAAACTAGTTTTAAAACATGTAAACGCTGCGGATGTATCTCTGTTATGAACCCTTTTTTCAGTCCAGGATAAATTAGTCCTTTCAGTCCCATCAAAGGCTGTGTTGGGTGTTGACTGGGGCTGAATATCCACCTGAAGCATCGGGACACGCTCCACACCCATTTATGCCACACATGGGTCCAATCCTCCTGGTCAGCAGGTGAGTTCATTCTGCTAAGGTACTTGGACAAAGCTGGCTGTGATGCAATGATACGGCTATGGTTAAAAGACAGTGATATTAACAGAAAGGCGCTAATCATCGCTATTATTGAGGCCCTTAGAGTGGTCTTATGGCTGCTACGTTTTTTCATTATTTTCTGCTACACGAGCAGAGGATCTAACTCCAGTCTGTCACCCAAACCCATCTACGTCACTCTGACACGATAGCAGGGCCACAGCATCAGAGGTGCATCTCTATTCAACTCAGGATATAAAGGAATAGTACCGGAAAGGAAACTGAGGCTCAGCATCTTCATTGAAGCTCATTCCTTTTCTTGCAGAGGTGCGAGTTTGCTTCTGACTCTATTTTATTAACCTTCATCTCCAAACTCTTTTGCCTAAAAACGCTGTTCTAGGCAGTCTTATTTCTGCTTTGTCAGGTTCTGGCTTCTCTGATATGGGAATCTACAAAGCAATTCTCTGGTAGGAACCAAACTTTCCAGTATCTGTCTAATGTACATGGCCATTGCTTCAGAAATGTTGTCATTAAGAAGGGTCACAGTTCGCTGTGTGCTGAATCTGCTTTTCACATAGTGAGTTCGTCGCACTTCTATAGTTAATTAGTCAAAGAGCAGTTTAAAGAAGCGGTGGAACTGAGCTCAACATCCTGTTCAAGTAGCATGGACAGGGGTTCTGCTGGCCAAGGGCTTAATATGTTGCTTGAATATATTTGTGGAAAATGGGAGACATGAGTATCTATCATGGAGATGGAGGCACAAAATCTCCCTTTCCCTCTGACCCAAGTGAATGCCATTATCCCATGTAACACCAGAGAAAGCTGCAGGAATTTATAGCGGGATCTGAAACTTTCCTTGAGCATCTTTCTATTATTAACCATAAGAGTCCAGGCTAAGTCCTTCACTGGAGTAATTCAGCGTTGCTGCTCCTTTGTGAATTCACCAAGCTAAAGAACCGGCCCTTTGGAACTGGGCAGGAGGTGGCCATGAAAGAGAACATTGCGTTACAGGAGTCATAAAATTAGTGTGCAATGCAGTGTTTTAAAAATGCAAGGAAAACACCACTGAAAAATGTAGGTGATACGGTAAATGTTTAATTTTTTAAAGTTAGTAAATGACTGAAGTACGCTTCATTGTACATTGAAGTACACTGAAGCACACCAATCATTCTTAGTATTGACACTGAAGGAGACTTAGGCCTGTGCGTTTATCTTGCAGCAAATAAATCAGGGAAAGCGAATAGCAGCCGTGAGCTCAGGGATGATCTGTAGGAATTTGCAAGAAATCTTCATTCACTGGTAAACTGAATGCAAACGCTGCTTTAGGACTGTGTTTTCAGAGATGCATTCTCTTCAAATGCAACACAAAGCATTTCTGCATGAAGGAAACAATGCACGTGTCTGGAAATGTTTGATTTAAGGTCCTGAAATACGACCACTGGCTGAATGGGAATGACGAAAAGTGGGATGTGTTAGGAAAATGTTGTTGTGTTACAGTTCTGAGTAAGTCCAGTTTAGAACAGAAAGAAAATAAATATATGAATTTTTCAAAGCACAAGCATTTCCCACTAGGATCTTTGTACTTCATGCGGTGGCACGCTATCAGGAAGCCTGGCCTAGCTGCCTCAGCCAGGCTGCCCAGCCCGGCCACCGCTCCCGGCCAGCCTGAGAGGTGGAATGTCCCCAGTCCTGTCCCCTCCCCGCCCCTGTGTCCCCTTTCCTTCATCGCACTGTGTCCCCAAACGATGCTGCAGATACTTTGTGAATGATCATCATAACCCATCTTTAAGCCTCCCCCCGCCCCCAGAAGCCGATATTTCAAATCTCAACATCCTGAACACATTACAAAAAGAAACAACAAAAAAGTAAATGCTGTTAGAAGTTCAGCTTCCCATGAGGGTGGACGCCAGCCCTGCCCGTTCATGTGATGGCCCAATCCTGCGGTGCTGTGCCCTCCTTCTACGTGCTGATCACTTCTTGGCTTCCGTAGGAATTAAGGTCCTAAAGCCTTTTTCAAGGAGCATCCAACACCGCACAGGAGTAGGCCTTTGGTGCATAAATCCAAGTGTTTTCTCCCATAGTTGTCGCTATATAAATACTATCAGGACACATCCCCAGCTGGGCTGAAATGCCCGTCCTTGCTGTCTTGACTCTGCTGGAATGAGACCGATTTACACCAGCTGATTACCTGGGCCGTTATTTATTATAAGTTTATGGTGATGAAATAAGGTTGTAGGACGTCAAGGTCTTCAGCTGATAAAAATCAGTATAGCTTCCTTGGCCTGGAGACTCACACCAATTTACATTTCTCTGTGGTGTGGAACATAAAAAGTGGACCAAATTCTAATTTCCTTACTCCTTTTTCACTTTGACAAAATTCCTTCTGATGTTACTGTTTGCCCTCCTTGCACGGATATCACTAAGACCTATTCAGGCTTAAATTTCTTTATCTCAAGTTTAATTCAGGTTTATATTAAAAACAGGCAGCCACTTGCACGAGATAAATCCCCTTTAAGCTGATAAATATTTTTTTTAGTAGTTCTAACCAACTGCATTGTGCTGTCCGTCCAGTTCTCTTCATTCTGCTGTCTCTCTATAACATAAAAACACCCACCCAGAAAAATCCTTTTCTTCTACTCATCTGAGTCTATAATTCTTTCAAAGATATTCAAGTTAATTCATTATCATTGGATGTATCTTAAACTCCTCTATCTGCAAGCAGTCAGGCTGTTGTGCAGCTCCGCCTTCTGTATTTTGTTTCCTTCCTTTTTTTTTTTTTTTAAGGAAACTGCAGAACTCAGTCTCATCCCTTTGTAGTATTTCTTTAATGCAGGTTTGTCAATAGTGTATAGTCAAGATTAAAATCAATGCTGCTGCTTTTCGGTCCTCTGGGAGTGCCTGTTCCTTCCCTTCTTCTGCTTCAAAGCCCGAGACGTCAGGTTGCTGTTTGCCCCAACGTAGCGATGCTTGTTTGATAAACTTTGAGGCAAAAAGTTCTCTATAAGCAGGAATATTAGTCTGCATTTCAAAATCTCTGGAGTGGATATCGATAGAAAAAGGGATTAGTTGCTCATCAGAAAGAAGGCAACATTTTACACTGATTTCCCTGACTCATTCTAACCTTCAGATCACCTTCAGGGTAACGTGGCAGGAGTACTGTCCGCCTGCACCTCATTACAGATCAGAAACAAACATTGCTAGAATGTGTTTTAAATTAAAACAATGTGGTCTGTTTCAGAAGGATTTCTGTATGTGCTCGTAAATGCCTTTGTGAATGCAAACTTTCTCTCATTTAAATATCCTGATTTTTTAAGGCAATCAATACGTGTTATGAAAATGATTATATTCTATAAAAGTTGGCGTTGCTTGAATTTCAATAATAAATAAGTCAAATGGTATCACTGCTTGATTATGAAGCAACAATTTATTTTGCGTCCTGGGTAAATGGATTTGAAACAATCCATGCACCAAGGTATTTAATGAAGGGGAGTTCTATGACAAAGTTCACCATGCCCCTCCTTACTTGCTGTTCAACACCCTTCACTTGTTTTCAGAAGATTAAAAGGGTAATAAAAACTCCCAAGCACCTCTGTTAACCATACATTTTCTTTTACAGTAAGTTTTCCCTATATATAAAAACATGATCTGTTCCCTCCTCCCAGTCTTTACTTAACAGGGAAAAAAGCAGTAATAAACCAGATTGTAATGTATCTTTTTCCCTAAAAGGAAAAAAAAATGCAATGCCATAATAGACAGTAATTTTGTTTTGACTTCCAAACAAATCCAAAGGGATGCTTTTTGCCTATGGAGAAAACTTTTAGCAAAATTAATGGAACTGATTTAGAACCTGTAATTGCTTCAATTATAATAAACCCTTTTCTCTCTGTTTATCATATAAAACTCCAGAGAGGTTAAACAGTGGATCTAACTGCCTATGTTTGCAAATACAATTCAGCGGATACCTTGGATAATTCTGACTTCTCCAGCGACTGCAGTGCTGCAGTCCTATGACAGCATCATATTAATGAGCCAGCAGAGGTCCGACGCTCCATGTGGTTGCAAAGTTTAACCCTGTCCCTCAGAGTTCCCTAACTCTCCACAGCGAAGGCACGGCAGCAGCAAACCCAGGAGCCCTGCCTGTCCCGGGTTAAAGGCGAGAAGGCAATTTTTGAGAAGGATTTTGCCTGTTAACAAGATCACCTGCTTAAAAATTCACAGACTGCTGAACACAGGCAGCCCCTTTTCATCGTCTTTCTGGCCGAGGAGTTAAAATCTCCCCGCCTCAGCATCGCTCCGCTTTGCAATGGGAGCTGGGGCAGGGCTTTTTCTAGCACCAGCAGTTTGGGTTGGTTTTTTTTCTTTGCAGCTTACTAATCAATTGCCCATGTAGCTGTAACCCATCCAAGAGGAGTTCGAAGTCTGCATGGTAGCTAGTCACTGTAATGCATCCCATACAAAGCATTTTGTACTATGTAAAACACAATTTTTAACAAGATTTCAAAGGAGAATTCATTTCTAAGCAATGCACCAAGCGTCGGATTGAAATGCGAGGGTGGGAGGAAAAGAGAGGAAGAAAGGGAGGGAAAGAAGAATCAAGATCAAGGATTTTGGGTGCCGGGGGGGGTCTTTCAAACTCTTGTTTACCGCCCGGCTGCTCTAGCACTGCAGACCCCCCGTCCTTCCACCCCCGGAGCGGCGAAGCCTTTACCGGGAGCTCGCCCTGCCGCAGAGCCAGCGGCCCCCCCAGCCTCCCCGCTCTTGACCTTCAGATGTCAGAGCCCGCCTGGGGAAGAGGGGGTGCGGGGCGGGGACCCCGCTGCCCCCCCGCTCACCCCCGCCGGCCCCGGGACCGCCCGCTGCGGAGCGGCCCGCGCTGCCCCCCGCGCCCGGCGGGAGCTGCCCGTGGTGCTGCAGCCGCCGGTGCCGCCCCCGGTCCCGGGCCCGGGCCCTACCCTGCGGGTCCGCCGGGCGCCGCTCCGCCGCCCCCGGCAGCGGCCCGGGGCCGGCACCGCGCTCCGCTCCGCCATGG